>PNEQ01043815.1:0-28836 GCA_003012365.1 Medauroidea extradentata
AAGCTCAGTGTCCGTATTGTCCTTCTCGAACCACTTGCTGGCTTCGTGACGTACAGCGAACCCGTGTCCCGCAAACGGCGGTCAATGCGTGCGAACATTGTGTGTGCAGGGTGCCGTCGGTTAGGAAACCTCTGACGATACTGTCTCTCCGCCTCTCTTCCATTGCCGCCTGCTGCACCATACACTAAATGCATATCGGGTAGCTCTGCCAATGTGTAGCCTTCCATGTAGCCTCTACAACTACGACAATAAACGTAGCGAGTGTAACACATGCACGGTGTCTCGTACAGTCACAGAGCGTCAAAGCGGGTAGTACATGACACAACACAACAGATGTTTTCACTGGCTTGTTGTCGCCAGGTTGCCTGCCTACCCATGTTACTTTGGTGCACCATTTACAGGTATAAGGATGCATTTCCGGACATGGGTTCCTGAATCAAATATGTTCCAAACATGCACATCTACCATCCCTATCAATTTGTAACACTTATTCTTGGCCACCCTGTATTACAACCTTAAAGACACCACCCAAACAATACAAAGAAGAACACAACTTCTCTGAGATGTTGTCTCCAAGCATTCCACTCTCCTAAAATTTTAGATTTTAATTATTTTTACAGCCCCGGCAAGACTCAGTTACCACTTAAGGATTCCACTGTTGTAGAATCATTATTTTTGACTGACCAAGTGTTATAAATTTCATAACTGGAAATTTGTGGATATTTTACATAGTACTACACAGCTAGGATTTAAAAATATATTTAAACTGTGGCAATTTTTGTACTATTCAGTGTTACATTAACCGCGATCAGTCAATAGGATTGTATCTTTACTTCCACAAAAATGCGCTGATTGGCTTCCCTTATATGGTTTACTGATATTTGTACGATCCATTACACAAGGCCTGGTATTACAGACCACAACAAAATGTAACAATGAATCTATTACATAAGTTTTTTTTTGTGTCAGGGTAAGTCCGTAAGGGGGCTGCATGAAAAATGACCCCACCCTAACACTAACCGTCACACCCTTCCAACCTTAAAAATTACATTAAATTTCACTTTTAATAATAAAAGTGAAATGAAGTATCATAATTGATTTTATTAAATCAGTTTGTAATTAATTTCATAATATATACTTGCATATCTAATCATCCTATGATACTTGTTAAGATTGTAGTAGTTGGACCAGCAAAATATAAACATGCCCTTCCCTAAACACGAAATCTAATTCATTTGGTCGCTTGTTATTTTTAAGGTAAAGTGATGCAATCGTGAAATATTGTTATTTGTTGATTACTTCGGTGTTCACAAGCAGTAAGTAACTAACGAGGTACCCGGTAGTGGTATCGCAAGGTAATTAAGAAGATACTAGCTGCATTGGGCACTGACTACTTACTGCGTGCAATGTCAGTAATATACTTTACATGCAACAAGTCCACCACCATTGCTAGTATTGTGAAGAGCTAGGTCCTCGTATACAGGATGTATCACCTTTTATTTGTCAGGTGCATTCTCGATTGTGTTTTTGTGTGTGTTAACGTCCTATTTTTTACTTTCCTTAGTTAACGTCTGCCAAATGAAAACGTGTCGTCGGTTTCCTCATGTGACGATCCGATTAATGGTAAAATGTCACTTTGCTGGTCTTTGCAAGTTAAATCGCGTAGAAGATCTAATTATATTTCTGCAAACGATAGGGTGGCTTAACTATAGTACGTAGCGACAAGAACGTCGATAATATAAACTATATTTGACCGAGAAAAATGAAAGTGTTTTTTATATTTTTCCAAGTAACGACTAAGGAGTGCAAATGCACATGACGACTCATAGCTAGAGACATGCAAAATTCGCGTAATCGTTTGGTTGCAGACTAAACTTCACTTTCCTATACATAACAGAGCATAAACTGCGATTCAATTGGCACGAACTTTTATGTGTCGTCATTCACGTGTGTTAAGTCTAGAGGCACGGTTATTTCGCGTATTCATCTGGTAGCAGCTTAGACTTCTCATTTCTATACACACACTGGCTACAGTCGAATATTCATTGGCTTCTAACCGTACACACAGGTACCACGTGTGTCCGCAACGATTAATTTCCTTATTTATTACAGGTATACAGTCGTCAAATGTGTATAAGAACAACTGTTGTCCGATCACAGTAATAACACAGAAGTATATACATCATTGACGTTCAACCTGACCTAGAATCAATACGCGAAATACTCGTGCCTCTAGTTACGTCTTTACAGAGATTGGTCTCTCCACCGTGTAAGCATTCTCCGCGGCAAGTCACGACCTTATCGGCCAGCGGGAGACGTCGAACAAGCCTATAGTCACTTGGAGTCTAGTCCGCTGTCAGAAAATAACGCGAATTTCGCATGTCTCTACTCATAGGTATGATACTCGAGGTATATGCTTGGAGCAACTATGTGACTCGTTTGTTTCAGACTACGATGCTCCATTGTCGGAGGCTGGCGACTATACTTCAAAGTACAATGCGACGATAGAGCTTCTGGAGAAGTACAACCCTGTGAAGACAAAGAGACCTGCACTTCCTGCGCAGAGTGTGAAGCAGAAATATCCCGACACACAGGTCTCTGCGGTGTTGACACTTGACCAGCTCATCAGCCAAGTTGTAAGACACATCAGTTTTAGATCACATATATATTATGTACAGCTATGACCACTATACTTGATACTCTTAAACGGAAGGGGCACACACTTTACACTGAAATAGATTTAATACCATATAAATATAATAAAAAATTACATCATAAAACACATTTGAACGGAGTTATATGCACTTTAACAATAATGTTTGTAATGATTTAAACAAACAATAGGTTTAATGTGCAAATATGTTACAGTAAAATTTCTTCAAGCATGACTTCACACATAATTACAATAATAGTTCAATTATAATCTACAAACTTTAAAAAAAATTATGATTTAGCCTGATAGTGTGACATCGCGGTGATGTGTTTTGTGGAATAACATGCGGTTGTTGAGTCTTTAAAAGTATTTAAAACCACCCATAGATCACATACATATTAATAGGATGATAATATTTTACAACCTTATTTTTCATTTAGGTGAAATCACTCTTACGTAGTTATAATGTATCGGGTACTGTTTAAAGAATTATTTACAGAGTTGCCGTTTTCCATTTTCCGTATCTTTCATCACACTAATTTGAACATAATTCGAACGTTGATTTCCAAGACACCCGCCGTAACACCAAAAGCAGTCGCTGGCAGTAAAACCGGTCATAGCGGTCTGCCGACATAAGAATGCCGAGCTCACCAAAAGCGAGAAACACAAGAACAGCCTGTACGCCATGCTTCGCATATCCAGGAAGGCAGTAGCGAAGAAAACGATAGCGACAATCGCCTCTCGCTGCAAACCACTCGTCGGTGCGTGTGTTGTCAGCCACGAGTCACGTGAACCTGACACTTGCACCTAAAGCAGCCGGGCAGGAAGAGAGGAAGGCTGCCGATGGTATAGTCATCCCACCACCGATACGAGAGGACGTGAAGTAGGCTACTTCAACATGCACACATTGTATGTCCAAGAGGCAACATAGAACCAACCTACGCACCTTATTTAAGAGGAGTCTTCACCGGTTTCAAATATTTGCTATCGACCACTGGGATAAGCGGGGCGATACGAGCCAAAGTGCCAAGCTCGAAGGGAAACACATCGCCTCTATTCACAGCGCTTCAAACTGGCGTGCAAGATTTTTCTCGTAGATTTTTTCCTACGGAATTTTAAGGGGTTACACAAAAATGTTATTTATGTATACCATGAAACAAATGCCAATTCGTGCTTCATACTTTGTACTTTACGAATTAAGGGGATATGTTCGGTGTAGCGACGGTCTAAAACAGCTGTTTTTTGGGCATTTTAACCGGCCCGAAAATCAAGTTTCTAATAACCAAGATGAATTTCTATAGAAATTAAAACAATAGTTTCAATATATGTCCATTGCTCAGATAAATGTAATATGATTTTAAGCGGCTTCACGTAAATAATAATAGGCATGACACGCTACATCACCGCCCATACGCCAATCGAGGAGTTCTCTTAAGGGTTTGGGCCCGAGTTTCTTCATTTTTGACGGTAATTGGTTTTTCATGCACAAACAGGAGTCGATATCATAATATCGCTTTGTAGCTTTGTTATATCTGGTTTTAACTACGTACTCTGAGTTTTACGAGACAAAATACAGCATGATGATGGATAATACGTTAGTTAACGAAATTTCCGTTTAATTCATAAATAAACTAAACTATGTGTAACAGTTTGCTCGAAAATTTACATTACATATAAATATATAAAAAGAAGTGCCTTGACTGACACACACACTCACTCGTTCACTCACTCACTCACTCACTCACTCACAGACTCACTCACTCAAACTGCTGGACCGAGAACCGTGAAAGTTTGAGGGAAGCTTCCCTTGCCCCGTAGGCACCCACTAAGAATGGGTTTTTCGAGATTAGATAATTAAGGGGGTGAAAACGGGTGAAATGTGTTTTCAATGAATCCCTGATATCTCAATAACCGGGAAAGCAATCATAATTTTTTTTAACTTCATAATATTGCCCAAAAAAATGCATGGTTGCGAATTTTTCGATTTTGAGAAATTCGAAAATTAAGGGAGTGAAAAGCCGTAAAATGTGTTATTCTTTAATACGTGATTTCTCCTAAACCATTTCAGTTAGTGAGGTGATTTTTCTTTAAATTGATGTTTAAGTAAATATCGAAAAACCATTTTCAGAATTTTTCGAAATTCGTCCTTGAAAGCTTTTAAAAAATAAAACGTGTTTTTAATTAATCCCACTCATCTCCTAAACTAGTGGAAATATTGAAATATTTTTTGCTTTGAAATAAATCTTACGTAAATATCAAAAATGTAATTTCAAAATTTTTCGAATTTCGTCCTTGAAAGCTGTTTTAAAAAATGTGTTTTCAAATAATATTCTGTACCGCTTATACCCGTTTAGATATCGAGATGATTTTTTGTAAGAATGAAGCTAATGTAAATATCTACAAATCAAATTCAGGGTTGTATTAAATTTGAAAATTAAGGATGTGAAAAGCTGTAAAATGTTGCAGTCTTCCAAAAAAAGAGAATTATCGCGGAGAAATAATTCAACAGTTGTTTCTTTTTGCCAACCTACTCATAAATAAAACCTCTTTGGGCTGTATCCTGTACATACGAAAGAAAGATCACGGCCTGCCTTTAAGCATTCACTCAGATATTGTATAAAGTTTGTGGTGTGGGAGGGGTGGGCCTACGGGTTCGTATCCCGTGCAAGACTTTGCAATGGGAATTACTATGACATCATACGAGCATATTGCGTGCGTTCTTTACACTGAGCTAAGACAACTTATAGTTCACTGTTATTGAGTACGCTAGCTGTTAAATGCCTTCATCACATATTTTATCCAGAGTTACTGTTTACATTAATTAATTTCACGCGGGCAAAGTCACAGCCGGCTAGTTAGTCATTAATAAGTTCAGGGTGTATTAGACGCTCTAAAGTAATCTGAGATAATTACAAATTCGCTATAAAACTTTGCTTACTGGTAAAATGTCAAAATGGGCGAGCGGCCATAAGCATACCATGAATATTGGAGCATACATGCAGCAGCGAAGTCTAGCGTGCTGGTCATTTAAACAGTTGCTATTTCCTGTTCATATTGATCACTGTTGTTCGAATCATGGTGGAAAAACTTTAATTTACGTCAAATTTCAGTTCAATAAAAATTTTTGAATTGAGTAAATATTATTATTTAATTATATATTTTATGGATATTGTATGTCGCATGTAAATTATAATAAATCCGTAAGTATTATGTTCACATTTACATTGTTGACACCTAAATATTTATCAATTTTACCTCGGAGGGTAATTAAAAATAATAATTTTGCTTAAAACAATCCACAATATGGTTTTTTCTTAAATATACACTTAAATATAATAACATTGGGTCACTTATATGTTTAGTAATATCAACTGGAAAAGGTGGTAATCTTATAAATATTAAAATGCTAGGTTTTTGTTGTAGAGTGTTTATGTCCTCCTTCAATGTAAGCTGTAGAAATAGGGACTTTTCTTTATATTACCGAAACTAATATTTCGGATTTATTCTAAAAATACTTATTCTGATATTAGTAGATCTTCCTATTAATCGCAGTCTATAATGAACATATGTGGTTATCCTTGTGTAGCAAAAAGTTTTCATATGTGTTCGCCCTAAATATGATAAATAGTGTACTGTATATAGTATGTGCTGGTCCCGGGTGTACATGGTCCTAATTTATTAAAGCTAGAGATACAGTAACTCAGTCCATCATACTAGTTAGTTTCAACAAGATAGTGTGTGTATATAGGACAGCTCACTGAAGGTCAAGTCCAAGGACGTCATGGCTATGGAGTTGCTGGACATCAACAACGGCAGTGGACAGGTGGGAGGCTTTGCAGTGTACCGCAAGAGTGGTCTCTCGCTGTCATCTACTGCTGTGCTCAAGATAGAAGGTCGAGTACATGACATCGCTGTGGTGATGGTTGATGGCGTGAGGAAAACACAGCCGCTCACATCCCTGGAGCAAACTAAAGGCTTCGGCTACTGGGAGTCCAGGTTAACAGGCACCTTTATCGTTACTGTACATATTAAACCCTTCGATCCTACAGGAGTCCAAGGGAGACACTATCTTCTTATTAGGCTCTGTCTGCAGATACATGTTCTGTTGATTCGGCTAGTAGGATGTGAGTCACTGACTCATTAATTACTCGACTTATTGTTTTTATCATTTTCTCGACTACTCACAATGCAACGGCTTCCAGAAGTCTACCTGAGCAGTTTTTTTTACATTAATTAGGTTACTGCAGGTTCACGTGATTTGTCGCTTTCTTTCTTGCTTCGATCGCAAGGATCTTCCGTGAGCCGAGACTGTATTTTATACTCGGTGATGGCACAAAACCAAATACATTTACATCAATGAATATCTAAAGGTTAAGGGATTTTGGCCTAATATCTTGACAAAGTTTAGTACTGTGACTTGATTAAAACCGTTATTTTGGCCTATGTGTCAACTTTTTGGTGTTTGTAATGAAGAAACCATTGAAATAAATATGTCGGTATCATTTAACCTGGCACATAAAACTATTCATTTCATGTTTCAGGGATTAGAACACATATACTTTTAAATATATTGCTTTTTAATATTGTTACATTTCCTAAACTTAGATCGTTGGAAATGAAGTTGTAAAAACTGACAGCCTCTGTTCTGCTTGTAAACAAATATTTTTTTTAAACATATTTCTACTGATAATGTCTGCAATAGACAAAAACCTGTATCAATCGGCATATCGTAATTATTGCTGTGCATTCTGTGTTATACTTAACAGAACATTAGATTACTAACCAAACTGCGCTGGTGTTTTCGGTTGTCTTCACATCCCAAATTAAAGCCAACCCTTACACCCATCAGTGAATTTTATTACAATTCATAACAACCTCTTTCCGCGGTTCTAATACATACACAATAATAGTTCAAAATATTCTTCCAATTTCAGCGATCAAGAAATGAGCCTGGACTCGACAAGCGCTGGAGCGAACCGCACCCTGAATATCTTGGTTGAAGGTCTCGGCCATGGATACAGGAAAGGACTCTATGATGGATCTGTGCTGTTAAACAATATTGCAATAGAGAACTGGGAGATAATACCTCTTGAGTTCAAAGGCAAGTGGATTTCAAAGTAAGTATATGCTACACATTACGTTTTATTACAAATAGCTTTGCACTATCACAAATAATAAGTAAAATTTTGTACATGCTTATCACATTGAGCAAATTTTTATTATTATGAATCAAAATATTAGCACAATATACTAACTGTAACCAACAAACAATTTTACTTAACGTAAAACTACATAAAAATCTAGATGTTAGCGTGTGTAAATAATGTATACTTATGAGATGCTTCGTTGTGACTCTGTCTTTATAACTAAACTTCGACATATTCTGAATCTCCCACCCTACTGATTACAGTGGTGCCATTAAGTTATGTTTTGCCAGCCCCAATGCAGCTATTTTGGCAACTGTGATGTGACAGTTGCCGGTAAGGGCTGGCGACCTTGCGACCAGTTACTTTGTGACCGTAATTGCAGTAAGTTAGCTGTCAGGCATTCTTGCTGAAAATCAATGTTAATATCGTTCATACTCCAACATTTCGTGCAACATTCAATAAATTCCAATAAGTACCAAATTATTTGTCCTCTGGGACAAATTCGTGTGCCGGTATTTAATATATTTATTTATTTGCATTAGCTTCGCTTGCTTTGGACCATGTGGACTTAAGTACACTTTACTTACAGTTCTTATTCATGACTGGTAACTGTGTTAACTTGCTTCAAGAATGTATATTTGGGCAACGGGGTAACCTTGATGGTTAAATTATTTTAAATATGAGTTTGTGAACGAAGTGGTGTTAGGTTATGCGACTCATGACAAGCAGTTGAAATTCACTATGTCACTTTGTCCTGTGTGAGGTCTTTGTCATATATGTTTTAATGTGCAGCAATACTTAAATGTTACAAATAGTCATGTATCATTAGTTACACTTGCACTTCAAAGGTCATCTATATCCTATTTTATCAACTGTTCAAGTATTTGTGCTAAATGGCTTAGTAACACCCAGTGTTGTTAATGTATTGCTTGATGCAGCCAGCCAAGCTGGCTTTACTACAGAAGGTTGTCTGCAAAGGTTGAGGCTGCTCCAACAAAAACTTACCTACCTAAACATGGCTTGTCTAGTACGCCCGTTAGTGGGGCAAGTGTGTACTCCTCTTTCGTTGTTACATCCATTGGAAATCCTGAGATTGTTTGCTCTTGACGTATTTGTTCTTCCAAAAACTACCCTTCGTGAACTTATCACTAATCTCGCTGCTGAAGTGTATAATTTATGTCGGTATTTCATCTCCAGCTTACTGACCCTTACTCATGTACCTAGACCAGTTGAATAGTAGATTGGTACAGCCCAATTTCCTTAACTTATGACTGAAGGCAAGATTTATGGGTCACCAGTTACTCTGTACTCTGTCTTGGGGTGGATCGTAATGGGTCAGTTTTAAAAACTGAAAATTCCACACACAATGCAGCATTACTCGGTGTCTCATTTCTCACCTCACCCGCACCATTGGAGGGTGTTTTTAAGAATATCTGGGAGTTCAGAAATTCCTTCCAATCAAACATGTGTCTAACGAGGATGTTCTTTATGATCAAATGTTTGCCTCTGCACGTGCTTGTGGTAAAGAAGGACAGTATAGTGTCTCCCTACTATTTTGCACTACTCGATCTGAATTGGGCATGTCCAGGCCTCAAGCTCTAAATAGGCTGCTTCACCTTCAGCGATGCCTTGAAAGAGAATCCGTATTGAAAGAGAGATATTCTGAATGTATAAGTGACTAATTGACCCTGGGACATTGGGAGAAGATTGCAGACTGATCAGATCCATTCCACATAGTCATTCTACACTACTTATCACCATGTGGTGATGCTTGAGAGCTCCACAACAAAACATCCAGTCGTAGTCGATGCATTTGCCAAGACTTCTATAGGGTTATCGCTGAATAATTTGTTGATGTAATGGGAGAAGCTTCAACAAAAGGTCTGTGACTTAATGTTGTATTTTCGGTTACACGAATCTGTCTTAGTTGCAGATGTCAAGCAGATGTACTATCACATAGGTGTCCACTCCGAACATCAGGATTACTAAAAAATTTTTTGGCATTTCTGCACCTTTACAGAATTAGAGATTGAAGACGGTGACGTATGGTGTTTAATGTATTGCCTTTTTCGCTCTTCGTACTCTCCAACACTCGGCTGAAGATGAGAAGGGCTATTTCCCAGTTGCATCTAATGTTCTCATTTTGGATGTGTACATCGATGATGTGGCAGGATTACATTCTGTGTACACACTGTCTTGGCGATTTAAAGGGAGCTTATTTCTCTTTTAGCCAAATGGGATTTTAAGTTACGAAATTTCATGAAAAATAAACAAGAAATACTAAATTGTCTTCCTGACATTTTCTCTGGATGGTATCAGTTGTACTGTAAAGATATTAGGACTGCATTGAAACCCTGTTTCTGATACTTATTCGTAAACATTAAGACCAAGCCCACTGATACAATAAAGCCAACCATTCTCTCTCATTACGTTATATTTGATCCTCTCATATGGCTGTATGGCTGACTCCACTACTTATGTTTGCAAACATGTAATTCAGATACCATTGCTCAAAGATTAAGAATATAATGCTGATTCGACAAGAGATGTTTCAGAATGTTGGATGCAGAATACTCATCAACTTCCTCTTCTGTTTTTAGTTGCCATTCCTAGTTTTGTTAAAGTAACGCCTGGCTTCAGCTATGAACTTCTTGGTATGCTGGCAATTCTGAGATAGGCAATGTAGCAGCTGTCAAACTACATACAGTCTGTCCTGATGGCACAATCAATGTGCATCTTTTGATCGGTAAGAAGAAGGTAGTGCCAGTAAAGGTTCAGTCAGTACCTCACCTTGAACATAGAGGAGTCTTACTCCTAGCATATCTAATTAGATAAATAATTGAAGGCTATGAATAAATATTCAATTTTTCTTCAGTGGTGGATTTGACTGATTTCCAGGTTGCTCTTGTATGGATGAACTCATCCCTTCCCCACATACACACCTTTGTGATCAATAGAGTAAGCAAGATTCTAAACCTAGCTCTACCATTGTGGTGGAAACACCAGTGGTCAGAGCATAATCCTGCGGACTGTGGGTCTTGTGGTCTTATGCCTGCTCAGAAAATAATACATCACTTATGGTGGACTGGTCCATTGTGGTTAAAGTCACAGCCTGAGTAGTGGGCCAGCGAGTGAAATATCTATTAACAGATGTGATCATGTTCTCCTTTCCGATTCTGTCTTGCTGGAGAACAGGGCCGCAGTGTTGGAAACATTTATATAATCTATTTATCCGGACACATCATTGTTAAGATTTAGCAGCTTAACTAGTCTTTCGCGAGTAACATCCTGTGCACTCCCCTTTATTAATAACTGTCGAATTCCTTCTGCAGTTCGTATGACAGAATAAAGTACATGTTGGGGTGAGCTGAAGACAGCACTGCAACTTTGGCTACTTTTAAGAATGACCTGACTGCTTTTAAGATGAATCGATGCTTCTCCCACTAGATTCGTAAACTAGTTCTATTTCTTGATTCATGGTATCTGATCAGGGTGAGACGAAAGCTTCCTAATTCGAACATGGCATTTGACGATAAGCTTTCTGCTCTACATCCCAAATCTCATCCATTCACAGAGCTGGTGAAATGTCACTACCATGAGCTCAACTAACATCCTGATATCCAAACTTTTCAAGAATTTCTCCTGGATCCTTACAGATAAAGAAGTTACTGCCGGATGTATCCATCGTCATGTATTCTAAAGGATGGCAATCTCCAACTGTGCCACTGAAGGTTAACCTCCCTGATTTGTGTATTCAGCAGGAAAAGCCATTCGAAATATCTAGAGTTGATTGTGCAGGTCCCTTGAATATCAAAGCTGTTAGGATTTGTAAGGTAGTGTTGTTGAAATTGTACATATGTGTCATTGTATGCTCTGCCACAAAGATTTCGTGGATTGGCATTGGATCTGTCCACTGATGTTTCTATCACTACCTATAATTGATTCATCTCTAGTTGAGGGTTTTCATTAGATGTCTATGTACAGTCTTCCTGCATCGTCATGTATCATCAGAGGGATGTTGCAAATGCTTACTACTTTCTTGGTTTTACATGGCATTTTAATCCTCCCACATCCACCCATTCCTATGGGCTGTGAGATGCATGCATTAAGTCATCCAAGTCGCACTTGAGATGTGTCATCGGAGACCATATTCTCATGTATGAGGAGTAGTTCACAGGGTTAGTTCATTTAGAGGACATTATGCATTCCTGGCCACTATGCCTGCTCAGTCCTGATTCTACTGACCTTAAGGTACTCACCCCAAGATTATTGGCATCGATGGTACATAGACTATAAACACTTGATCAAAACCAGCAGAAGTGGCACAACCAGTCTGGAAATTTAAGTGCAGACCAAACTGACATAGTAAAGGAAGGCAAACTTTCACCTCTTCAGTGGCAATTGGGACGCATTGCAGAGCTTCACTCAAGAAGTGATTATGTTGCCAGGGTAGCTGTTAGTGGAGCATTCAAATACCTAGCAGTGAAACTTTGTCAGCTCATTTTAAAATTAAAAATTATGTCAATCCAAGATGGGCTAGATGTTAGTGTGTGTGCAAATATTGTAAATGTGTGTAGTACCCTTCGTTTTAAGTGAGTAAGGCTTCATTTCTTAACATGGAAATAATTTATATCTCACGTGCTGCTGACTACCTGATGAGGGCAGCTGCAACGATTGCCGAAACGTCGCAAGACATCTCCAGATGCGGCTCACACCCACAATTCAAGAAAATGCAAAAAAAAAAAAAAAATTAGTCAATTTTGTTTCAGTGATAGAGACGATTTCCAAAATATATTTTGCTCCATTTTAATGCTTGGGGCTCGAATTAAAAAAAAAAAAATACTAAAACTACTTTTTGGGTATTTACGTATGCAACATTTTAAAGTGAAACCCCAATTCTCTATCCTGCAGGATTCGATAGATATCGATAGTTATTTGGAAACTCGTTTAGGTTCTTTTCACCCTGTTAAATGTTAAATTTCAAAAAATTCTGAAATTGGCTACATGCATTGTTATGTGTGTCGTAAAGTAAAAATCACGATGATAGGCCGTCGGGTTTGAGCGCTATCGACGTTTGTTCGGAAATACATTTCACCCTTTTTCATCCCCTTAGAGGTCGAATTTCGAAAAAAAATACCTTCTTACTGATCGCCTACGACCTGAGAGGAAACCACACGAAACTGTTCACGATTCTAGGTCCAGTGGTTTGGGCTGCAGTTTGATATGTCAGTCAGTCAGTGTGTATAGGCAGACACACACAGCGTTTATAAAACAATGGAGAAAACTTAATGGGGTCTTATGATGAAAAATTAGACAGATTTTTACATCAAGCGTTATAAAATCGTGAAAATTCTAAGGGAGAAGTGAAGACTGGAAATTTAAGAGCTTTTGAAGAGTAAGTATTTAATGTTTCGATAATATTGGTAACCACATAAAAATAAGGAAATTCGTTCTGAATTCTGCATTATGCTAAACTCATCCTCAGCACATAAACAACATATAAATAAATAATTCTCTAAAGTCTACATTTCATTTAAAAAAAACTGGGGATGTCTTTATAACACAACAGGACTGATGCTCATATGAGATCTCTCCCGAAGCCGTTGATGCTATGTGTTGTCCAGGCTGACAGGATGGAAGGCTGCATCGTCGAAGACTCCTGGGCCAGCTCTGTACAAAGCGACCCTCAATATCGAAACTCCACACGACACATTCCTGGACATGTCATCATGGGGCAAGGGGATCGTGATAGTGAACAACTTCAACATCGGCCGCTACTTCAGTGCTGGGCCGCAGCACACCTCCTACATTCCAGCTCCACTGCTCAAAGCTGGCACAAACGAGGTAACTATCCGTCCTAACACTCTTGGCTTCCTACATTCCTGCTCCACTGCTCAGAGCTGACACAAACCAGGTAACTATATCTCCTAACTGTCTTGGCTTCCTACATTCCTGCTCCACTGCTCAGAGCTGGCACAAACCAGGTAACTATATCTCCTAACTGTCTTGGCTTCCTACATTCCTGCTCCTCTGCTCAGAGCTGGCACAAACCAGGTAACTATATCTCCTAACTGTCTTGGCTTCCTACATTCCTGCTCCTCTGCTCAAAGCTGGCACAAACGAGGTAACTATCCGTCCTAACACTCTTGGCTTCCTACATTCCTGCTCCTCTGCTCAGAGCTGGCACAAACCAGGTAACTATACGTCCTAACTGGCTTGGCTTCCTACATTCCTGCTCCTCTGCTCAGAGCTGGCACAAACCAGGTAACTATACGTCCTAACTGGCTTGGCTTCCTACATTCCTGCTCCTCTGCTCAGAGCTGTCACAAATAAGGTAACTCTGCGTCCTTACTCTCTTAGCTTACCGATTGCAGCGTCTTTTTTATTGCATGAACTTGAGTTTATCCTATCATTTGTGTTGACGTTTTATGGTCTTCAGCGGGCAATGGGGAAGAAATAACCCCTTGATTGCCTTCTAGGGCGGCGGTCGCTAAACATGTTTTGGTATCTGGCTTATCTTTATGTAAGTTTTTGGAAAAGTGGATCTAACTTTACTCAGCATGTTTTCATCTCTAGTTAGAAGGTTGGGAACCAACTACATTCCTGACAACTGAGACACACAATAAAAAAGCATTATCCTACCAGACCTTTAAGTGGTTTTATTAGTTTCTGAAGGCATGAACTGAAATGTTCGGCGAAACTCATGTTCCTGCAGCGCCCGAAAAAGAAAATACTTAACGAAAATGGCAGTGATTGTCCACATAGTTCTTATATATCCTCCAAATTCATATTCTTATCTTTGCTGTCCTCAACGCCTACATAACGACATTGCTCTTATTTTTTTTTTTTCAGATACTCGTATTCGAGTTCTACACTCCTCAACCGACAATCAAGTTTTCTGATGTCCCGAAACTTTAAAAACTTCTTCAGAGATGGAATGTCTGCAATGTATATTTGATCAGTGTTTAGTAAAATTTTGCCCGAAAACTTGTGGTTATTTCTTACAGCAGTCAACCTAATTTTGACTGTATTGTGCAGATACACGCCGTCTACAGTATCACATAATTTCTGGTATTATGCCAGTTAAATATCAGTCTTGATCTATGATTTATTTTGGTCGGAAATCTTCTGAACTGGATCCTGATGTATGTAAGGTGCATAACTGTAATTAGCTAGGGGTTTACTGTGCTTACTATATGAACAAGATTATTAAAAAAATATTAGTTGTACCATGATCACTGGACTTATATGTTTGGACGTACGCCATTGCCAAATAAATGACTGTCAAAAGAAAACTAAAAATTAAGACAGGAAACGTAAATAAGCAGAGTATGCTTTAGTCATCAGGATGCAGTATATGTATCCTGATGACTAAAGCATATTTTGCTTATTTACGTTTTCTTGTCTTAATTTTTAGTTTTCTTTTGACAGTCATTTATTTCGCAATGGCGTATGTCCAAACAAATAAATCCAGTCATGCACTCCTATTGCACAGTTCTTTCAAAGATCATACTTATACCATTATGTTGTTATTGTGCATCAAAATGGCGTAAAGCTAATGTTAGTTAGCAGAACTCATTGCGGTCGTCTCGGAAGGGACAAATAGGTCCTATATGGTTTGCAAGCGCGTGTAGTTACATTTTCTCTTAAATATTGGCAGTCTCCATAAACGAGGAAATAGGTGGAAATCAAGCACGAAGTTTTTTCTCTAAAGTCACAGTCTAATTATATTGAGAACTGGCGATTGAAGGACGACAAGTGACTATTTCCTCAAACTAAAAAAGCCAGTTCTGGTCGGTAATCTCTGTCCTCACATGGGTTTGGCACCTTGTTAAAGAGTGTCGCCATTGTGAAATAAACTTCGTGCAGTCGGGTGAACCTGTATACTTAAAGTGGTCATGGACTCTTTGGCAGCGTCGTGGGATGCAATGTATTATTGGATTATACAGCATGATAGACAATGGAGATAGACCTATCTTGTCGTCAGTTTCATTTACAATTTACAACATGAAAATTAAACTTCCCGGATATCTAGTAGTTCGTCAAGTGCGTAAACTTCTACAGATAACAAATTCATTTTTAAATTGACGTCTCTCAAAACACATAAAATCCTAAACATTAACTTCTATATAAGTTATACCATCTCAGGTGCTAGAAAATCAACAGCCGAGACAGTATTTCTAAACGTCCTGATATGGTATCGGATTAATCACGGTGAGGATATAAACAAATGAAGGCGACGCTGGGCAGTGCTTGTTTAATAGGACAAGTAGCAGTGATTTTCAGAAGCTATTTAACAAACTAACATTTTTTTTTTTACATTTGAAACGTAATTTATTACAGTTTATTTTTTTCTAAACTTGAGTATTCATAAATATAGTATTATAGATGAAAAAATACTTAGTATAACTTTCAAAATTTATGTATAAAAATCAAATTACAGTCTCTTGTGCAATGTATTTAAAACAATAAGAGTTTCTTTTTTGAAGTAGCCGCCTGGGTGGACGCATTTTGCGCGTTCCAGACCTTGAAATGTGGAAGCTGTAAGGACGAGACAGCACGCGTATCACACATTATCCTAGCCTCTAGGTGCGAGTCACCAACTGGCGTGCAAGTCTTCTTGCAGAAAACTCGCCTCTAGGAGATATCAAGTTAAGACCCTACAATTTTAGACGTAACAGTAACGATAAGGTGTATTGCACATGTCAAGACCCTTTGAAACATTCAACACCAAGGTTTCCATGCTTAGAAAGGCAACGCAAAAACACCCGTATTCGCCGTTTTGGCCGCTAGACAGTATGATTTAACGATTACAGGTGAACCTGATAAAGGTGATTAGGTATGAAGTGAGCACAAAAAATTTAACCTTTAAAAAAAATACTAGCCATTACTGCACATAATTCAACGTTAACAATAGTCCCCTTACTGCTTACATGGTTGGCAGCGATTTGCCGAAAATAGTTCCGTTTATTTTCTTTCTTAAATTCAACAATACTGAAATAAAATCAACTGAAATCTACATAGTTGACTTTTGAACAGTATGTTAATAACATTTTCTTTGTCAAACCATGACAGTTGCTACCGACTGCACAATTTATCTTACGTGCGCAAACTTTAAGTGACGTGTCCATAGATGATACACATTTCCTTTCGTTAGCCGTTACGCGCGGAAAGATGCGAATTGGCTGAAAATATAAATTTTACAGGGCTATTTTTAGTGCTCCCTCTATCCCGAACTGTATATATAGACATACACGTGTGTAGATAACTATGAATACTACGCCTAAGAAGACTTCACTTACACTATGAACAATTTTGAAATAATTGTGTAACGTTCGAAGCTCTGCAGGGAACTCGGAGCCCTGAGCCGACAGTCGCCGTAGTGACGTACACATGTATGCAGGACCACCAAGGCTTTATTTATTTTATTTATGCCTACTTTCCCTTGTCCATGTGAGTGTTCCTCAATTTCTTCCCAACACTAAAAACATTTCGAACAAGAGGACCGTATTTAGTTAAACTTGGTACAAATATATTACCTAGTAGCCTAAGTTTATTTGACTCTAATGTACTTTGTTCATTATTTAATAGTTGCGGCCATTTGAAATGGTTTTATAAGACGTATCTAAAAGCCCATTTTTAAACACACACGTTATATAAACTATTATTCTTAATTCAATCAAACTCTGTTCACACATAGTAATAAGTAAGGAGACGACCTTTGTATATTTTATTCATGCCATGTTCATATTCACACAATGGTGACCATCACAACATTATTTGTCTACACGAGACATCGCAGGTAGTTTTTGTTTGAAATTTGTCGAACTCGGGTACTTATATAGTACTTACGGTAAGAGTGGGTAACATTGGATGCGTCGGGTGAATTTGGACACATTTATGCTATTTTTATTTTCCATTATTGTCAATTGCGAGTAAATATTAGCTACATGTCATGTGGGTATTTATTATTCGGAATTTATCGTAAGTAAATTTCTTGCTTTACAACTACTATAAATGCGAAAAATATTTTTGTAACGTCCCAAAGTCACACCACGTGTCCAAATTCATCCCATGGTAGTAAAGGTACATGATCACATTCTGATCACATGAGATTCTACACTAACCATGCATCCAAAATTCACCAACTCGGCACAGCGACTTGATATTAACGTATGTTTGTGTATATCGTATTCAGTTTTAAACACAGGAAGATTCAGGATGGATGGTATAAGTATCGCGTGGAAAAAGATCATGAAATATTAAGTCGAATATGTGGTTTAAATATTTCCGCGAAATTAAATATAGCTTAAATTTTACTTTTAATTTTTTTATTTAAATGAAATGAAAAACTACTTCAGCTTAAATTTTTTTTAACAATAATCTGAGTGTTATTTTTTTTTATATTAAGAAATTTCATTTTAATGTTATTTTAAGGATATCATTACAACCACTTAAATTCACTTTACGGAAGAATTTTAAAACATATATCCAACATATTTTTAGTAAACTATCGCAACGTTATATTTACGCGCTCTGTCACATTTAACTAAGTAGGAAATTGAGTATATAATATTATTTGACGATTCAGTGTTTATAATAATGTACGTTATTTAATGTCCAAGATTTAATGTCACTAATATATTATGCATATATTCTATAACAACTGGTCCAATTGTAAGCAAATTTGGTTTTAGAAACGTTATTGTCCAAACTTCGGTTAAATTAGTTCCAAATATAGCTTCACATGAAGAAACAAGAATATAATTTCCTATGTTTATGACCGATTAGAATTTTATTTATTTGCACCAACAGCGAGGAAAGTATTTTTATTAGTTAAGCTTGTACATGTGTGATTACTTTAAAAATAAAACTACTCATGCTATAGAAAATACGTTGTAATTTTTTTAATGTGGATTACCTATGCAGATATTTTCTCAGGACAAAGGGCTGAAAAATTATTACATTGAGAGCGGCTTTGGATCGACAGTTAAATGTCCTGTCGTCTCTATGCACAAGGCACTGAACCAGCTAGCAGATTTTCCGCCCTACAGCTTTCTGAATTAGACTTCAACGAATCTGTACTTTAGTTTTAAATATTTAACTAAAATTTAATTACAACGGCTTGAAAATGGAGATATTTTAAATACAATTTTTGTACAATTTTGAACCCTTAAATACAGAATTTTAGCACGCTAGTTGTTTTGAAAACACCCTGTCACAGTCTCTATTTTTTGTAGGTCGATATATCGTGAATACATTTAATAATTTGTATTTTTTTAAAACTTGGCGTCACACAGGTTAATGGCCTTCACGTAAAAATGTAAACAAAATTCGTTTAATTTTACTAAATTTATTTTGTTTTACTAGTAAAATTCTTATTTCGGAAATTAATTTTTAAAATATTGGAATGTTTGTAATTGACCACATAGTCAAAACTTCTCAATGTAATTGAAACTTATTGCATCTAATAAATATGTTATAATCAACAGTATATACAAATTCCATTAGCATATTTTATAAGTAAGACGGTTTACAAAAGGTGATATTTGTTCATACGCACAATATTCTTTCGATTCTTAAGTACTAAGAACAAAAGTAAAAGTTACGTTATATTTTATTTCGTACATGAGCAGTTTTTTTCTTAAAGGTTGACTGCAATTTAGGCTACGAGAGGAAAAAATTATATTCTTCACCAACGGTTTATTATTTGTGTTAACTTATTTTATAATTATTGAGTTATGTTAATGCTTAGAAACCATATTTATCGAAATAAACTTTAATTTCACTTTTACCGTATTGTGCTACGTAATATAAAAAAATAGGAGTGACTTAGATTTGAACCAGAATTAAATTATTAGCTGTAGGTCGCCTTGGCGTCGTCTTAACTACCGTCATATTTACGCAATGTTGACTCAAATAATGTATTAACACAATAAATACTTTGCAAATCACACTTTATTTACTTTGAAATATTTAGGGTTTTAAAATTCTTAGTTCTTAGTTGTCTTGCTTTTCTACCACAAATTTTTATTTTCTGTATTGTTAGAATGTTATAGATTTTTTTAATTAAAAGTGACGTTTGACAATCCAGCAGTAAAACACGTTGTAACGTGTCCAGCCGCTTGTAAGGCTAAGCCATGGAATAGTCACAGATTAGACACACATAAGTCATGAACTGCACCTAAACCTTTATAAACACGTTTAGAAATACCAGTCTTAATGCCAGTTGATTATGGTTGCTTCTAGTTTTTCAAAATATACGTGTCTAAGAAATGAATAACGCGATGACTCGTTTTCAATATAAACTATTCAGAGTTTTGTTAGTGGAATGTTTCCTTTTTCGTAAAGTTATAATTTGTTCCACTTATAATCAGATAACAGTAATAGATCAACGCTGTTAGTTTAGCTTCAGTTCGCTTCTAAATTTGATTTCGATAAATAACCATATTGTAGACATTTGAAACTCTGTAAGTTCTCAGGTATTATGCCTCCAACAGTTGCGTTCCATGCCTCTGACATTAGACAAATATTGCATCACTCTCACAGGTATTGTAGGAGTGTCATTATTGAGTGATTAAAACTCATTACCCGTAAGAGACAAATAGATTTATTCATATCCACTGATAGGGTACGTCAAATCCTACGAACACTCTAAAGGGCAAGTGTAGGCCAGAATCAGAACCTTAAGTACAGCCAAAGCAAGTTTACGTTTCCTATTTACGTCGTCTTTGCATTTTCGTCTTCAGTTTCTGGTAGGATTTTTGTATTTTGGTATCAAAAGTTTCAATAAATCACAAAGATTTAATTGTAAGAACTGCAAAGACGCATTTCACTTTTGTAGTAAACTGTAGCACTTACTGCATATTTTGACCCTAGCTATATGTTGGTATCGCAACAAAGACCGCAATGAGTTCATTTGTATATCCTCGAAGATTATACACAAATGCTCACATACGTAACATTACTACAATCCTGTGTTTTCTGTATGCAGAAATGTTGGAGCTTTCAATCTATACTTGCCTGGTATTCCAGTGCAAGTGATAAAGCGTACGAAATCAATCCAAGTTTAGCTCATATGTAAGTAGTTAAAAATTCCAAGGAGAAATGGCATGAGTTAGCTTCGCGACGAAGCGTAGTTCGTTTGAGTGTATTTGTACTTTGCGCAATAGATATGGTTTCTTATCACACACGCAAAAGCTTTAGAAACCTTTTTACATAAACAGCATTGCCTAATGACTTAGAGTTGTTGACGATCTTTGAGCTGTAACGTTTCAAGATTGCAAGCCTTTATCTATGGAATGACTTTTTATTACAAAACTGCATATTTTATCATAAATTCGTAAGTAATACTGGAAACATGTTGCCGTGAATATTAATATCGTAACATATTTGATGCGCTCCTCCGCCTGTCAATTTCAACTTCTCGTCACTCAGCAGAACCAGGCCCGGACTGGCTCCTTCTGGGGCCCTCGGCCAGAAACTGAAAAGGGGCCCCTTCCAACATTTTGGGGCCCCACACAGGGCCGTACGTCCGTGCACATGAAATTACCGTACCTGTATGGTCAGGACAGTTCAGTTGGCAATGCTGCTTACCGTCAGCACTCCCTCCCTCCCACAACTCCCGCGCGCCGGCGTACTTCCCCTACCTGCAATAACAAACCAACATTTTGGGGCCCGCACATTGGCGATCGCCGACTAGCGAACCTGGCCAGTCCGGACCTGATACAGAACAGCAATAACTCACCCTTCATTGTTTACAGCCCACTAGGATCGTTGTTGTCGGAATGGGTGGCATGTGCTGGATTTTGTGTTCTTGCTTCGTAGGTCACCAAAGATTTTTGGACTGGGCTGAGAGTCACTCTCGGCTCCCTTGAAAAATATCACGAGAAGAATTAAAAATGAATTTCAATACCGCGTCTGCTTGTTTCGTCTGTTTATTAGCGGCAGTTAAACCAACATACAATTTTAAATTTTCAAATTATTTCAACCTCACGAGCACATGCAGATTCCTGAATGTTTCTATAGTCGTAAATTATACACGATTTGGTTTTAATTTATATACAGCCATGATCAACATACAAAGCCCGTGTAAACATACTGATCATACAATTCAAAAACTTTTCACAGACATTGCCATTACTTTTACACTGTTATAAAATTGCGTCTATATTGAGAAGTTATAAACTTCTATGTTTGCGTATTTGGCGTAGTTATCTTTCAAGGATACACGTACCGACAAGCTATATCAGACCTCTGTATCCCAGGCGTTCACTCGGAGCAAGTCGTATAACCAATGCTATGAGCCACGTGAACTGATAGTTAGCCAGAACTAACGCGCGCTTCTATCCCAGTGACAATGTATCACGACTTGAGACCCAAGCTAGGCTATGTAGTGTATGTCTTGTGCTTCGATAGCGTGTCATTGATATAATTCCGAGGCCTGAGAAGATTTCATCGAAACTGTAAGTACACGTGCTTGGCTTTCTCTACCAAGAACGTTATCTCCTATAAAGCTCTTTCATGTAGACACACCGGAACGATTTTTAAATAAGTTTTTAATAAAATATAACACACACGTGTGTGGATTTAGTCCAGTAAACATTTGTTAAGTACTGACACAAATATACATTCCACTTAACTGTTATTATTTGTAAAAACGTTACTTTCAATTTTTGATTTTATATCTTGTTATCAAGTAGAAACTAAATAACCAGAGAAAAAACTAAATATAGAAATGAATACGCTAAATAAACAAATATATAAATAACTGTTACCTTATGTTTTTTAAACAAATTAAACAGAAGTAGCAATAAATTTGTTCAAACAATCACGAATTTTATCCAAAACATCCACAAAACCTTCGCGTACACAGTGCGTTTAGCCTATGTATTAATATCGGGTAAATTTGACTAACATTTCTTTTCCTTTTTAGTCAATAGACGACTTAAAAACAGCCCTCTATATTGCCCTCTTTCCCCAGAAATGATGTCACTGTGCTGGCTGTGTCAGTATGCCGTTGATCTTAGCAAGTTCGTTACAAAAATACGTTTATCTGAGTCGACGATGATTATGTTCAGTGCATTGCTTTAGGCAAAAATATGAACAAAATAATCCACTGTTTGTAACAATGGGGAGTAGTGACTATTTTAAGTACTTTTAACTTAAAAATAAGTTTTTCAATATTCGTACCGTTTTTTATACTAACCAAGAATTATCTCATGTATATTATAAGACGGTAATTATTTGCGGTGGGAAGCCTTTGCCGCTCTATTTGTTCAGTGTTGTGATTATCATCATAGTTTGCACATAACCTAAGAATTTTAATTTAAAAATTCTGCCCGTACTTACTGCTCATAAAATCATTAGCTTGCCTCATTCGAACATCTCATTTTTCAGGTGTATCATTAAGTTCACAGCGGCAGAGTTGCCTATATTGGAATATACCACATCATTAAGCGATTACTTAAAAAATACATCAAACTCAATACGCAGGATGTTCAGAAATTCATATTATAATCTTCTAAGGCTAGTAGTAGAGACTGAGAATACAATATTTTGAATAGGAAGCCATGTTCGGAAATGTATAGTTTCCGTGCTGCAGCCATTACAATGTGTCGGATGTGCCGGTGTTGTAGGAAGCATGACGTCAGAAGATCACCACGTCAAATTAGTAGGGACCCTGTTTTTTGTGAAAATAATATTGCCTCACTTTGTTTCCGCGTTTTACGTGCACATCTGCAGTTCTGCTTCGTGGTCAGCGATTGGATATTTTAACTGTCACGAGCCTTGAGATTCTACCGGCAAATCTCAGACGTGTGGTGCTGCAGGAAAATTTTCTTTATTGGCTCAGCCAAATGAGATACGGCTCTTCATATAGACACGCTGCCAATAACCATGAAGCAGTGTTGCAGATGATGTACGTAAGGCACTGAAACAAACTGGGGCAAAATTCTTTTCGCGAAAAAAAAAGGGTCCCTACAAATTTGGTTTGACGTAAGGTACACAATTAAGTGTAGTTTGACTCATTACAGAAAGTCAAATTTATTTGGTAACAAAACCAATGTAACAAAACATATTTAATTTATCACAATTCACTAGTGCTAACAGTCCGAAAAACACATTTCTGTCTCTCATCAGCACTAGATGTGCCCCACACAAAACTGCTCCCTACAACAGAGGCTTGATGTGATGATCAGCAACATCGTTGCACACATTGTACCAACGAATCATGTTCCGATACACTCGTTTCATCACACCAGGTGTCAAATTAATCTCTTGCGCAGAAACCATAGCTCATGCCACTAGTTCTTTCTCGTTATCGACAGGAGTCTCGAACACCATAGTCCTCATACGACTACACCCCAATGACATTAAGTCCGGCGATCGTGGGGATCATGCAATATGACCACCCCGACCTATCAATTTATGCCCGAATCGTCGGTTGAGATGTTCGCGAACGTCACGTGTAAATTGCGGCTGTGCGCCATCGTGTTGAAACCACAGTTCTTGACGGACATTCAATGGCACGTCATCCAAGAACAGGGGCAATACGTCCTGAAATAAGATCATGTAAGTAGCACCCGTTAACCTGGTAACTTGACGGTCGATAATGCCTGCCCACAAAACTTTTGAAAATCTGTGTTTGGATCCCGTGACATGCGTCCTATGTGTATTTTCGTCTGTCCAGACATGGCTGTTTAGAGAGTTGAGAACGCACTCACTCGTGGAAAATTCTGTAGAACCAGCTAGGAATCGAACCCGGATTACGATAATGTAAATTATCAAAGGAATACTTCCCAATGCCTTGCGGAAGAAAAAGACTGTGGGGGGGGGGGGGGGCTATGATATGAGCATATATGAAAGACAACTGCCAGATATGACGTTTGTCATCTCTGAAAAGGTACCCAACATTACTTAAATTTGCCTCGTTGGGTATGAAGATACAGAATTCTGCGAAAAAATCTTTGTGAAAACCTTACCCAATTATTTTACTCATTTTCTTAAAACCTACGGGGATTTACCTTACTTGCGTCACAAACGAGCTTGATTTCCTACTTTGTTCATTGAATTCTTAAGTGTCTCAAATTTTCGGTGGAAAGGGACGTTTTTCTGTAGCATCTAAAACTAATTGTATATTTTGGAATTTATTATTACGCCACACGTTCGTGTTTACGTTATTTTCGTATGTATATGTACATATACATATACATAAATATATATGTGTGTGTGTGTGTACACACATTTATTAAATTCCATAGTCAACAGACATCTTGCGATACAGTCTGTTCGTTCGAGATAACTGCTCATTAAAACGAGTCAAAATTATACGTAAGCAAACAAATTAAGAAATATTTAACCCAGCCACTAGTTGCATCAATGTTCCAATAAATCCATCTCATGAAGACCGAAGTCGAAACGTGAAGAATTCGAACGCAATGAAGACATCAACTTCCATTGTACAGCACTGGATTGGGAACATGACTGCAAGGAAAAAACACAAAGAAGTACAATCTAAATAGGAGCAACAATTCTCCTTAACTAAACTCGTACTCGCCAGGTAATAACGGTGCAACAAATGACGTATGCGTAGAGAATATGACAGTTAGTTCCTAGATGCCAAAGAAACACAATTCCTCCGTGACAACATTGTACAAGAATAAGGCCACGGTCTTACTACAGGCCAAACCTGTTCAGGTTAACACATTCGGCAGCCATGCTTGGTCGTGTTCACAGCTTAAACACATTTGCAAGGTTACACTACTATATATTAGTTGAGATTTCTAACCTCAACAAACTTGGAATCTGAATTGTACCATATTTAATAATTTTCACATCTACACTCATCATTCGTGACATTTTGACTATCATGTCGCATCTAACTGAAATGCTGCTGTGTGTGTAAAGCGGATATAATAATTTTACGCATAAAAGTTTATTTAATTTAACGAGTTCAAAATGTCGGACCGAAAATCAGCCACATTCGTTACACAGATCGTAACTCCAAGTAGCCAATTGGAGAGAAACATCAACGATTTGTCGTTCGAAACTACGTATGAAATCAGTTTACTTTGAACGAGAAGAGACTGTGATCTGAACTCGTTCGTGTCGTAGCTCGTGTAACCGCTCCATAAACTGAACATGTTTAATTGTAGTAGTTGTACATGCAGTGTGACCACGACCTAAGATTCTGCAACACTCTTCACCCCAGCACTACTAAAAAAAACTATTGTTTCGTAAGGTCTAAAGATTATGCCACTGCAGATCTGAAAAAAAAGTATGAAAGTTTTCGTTCTAACACACGCACATTACCAAAATTACGATTACGGATGAGGTGTTTTTAAGGTTAATGATCACGAAAAATTAACATTCTAGCAAAAACATTCAGAGAGCTTGTGTTTATTCTAAAACTACTTTTACGTGCATGAGTGATGTCTTCATCAATTTTACAAACGTGAATACGTATTTCATAATAAACACATTTTAAAATTTTGTTTCTTCGTTAAAATATTGTACAGAATAACGGTATCAACTAACGGTATTCATAATTTTAAATTACTTATTATATTTTCACACGTATTTGTGTTATATATGGTTTTCATTCAATAAGGGCCGAGGAAAATTGCACCAATGTGGCTCTTATTTATTTCGTTGTGCACTTCTCAATTCTTACAGTGTAGTGTAGTGTTTCTATTTAAAGCGATTGAAGCGAGTAACAATAAATGTTAACGTCTTTTGTATGTCCTTTTCATATGGAAGTCATCCTGTCACCATTGTGATCCTGTCTAGAAAACGTTGGTTGGGCTTACAGAAATATGCCATGAAAGCCGACTTTTGTTATCTACTTCACAAGGTTGTTTGGCAAAGACCAACAACATATCGTGATTTATGTGACCAGAACATAGCGTATATAAACACCCACTACCCATCAGCTTGCGTTGTGTTTGATGGCTTGAGCAGTAAACAACGTACAGCAAAAATAGGTGCATAAATTGTTCACCTGTTACACTACAAGTTTCAGGCTACCAAGTATTGCAAGATCATGCAGATTCTGACAGACTGGTAGTGTCAACTGCAGTCAGTGTGTCAAAACCAGGAGGTGATATTTTTATTGCCGGAGAAGATACACACATTCTTTTACTAATGATTGTCTTTGCACCTAGCGGTTGTGAAATCGAGATGCTTGTGCTGGGAAGAAAATATTAAGTTGCGATGGTCTACAACAGTAAAGATTTACAAATGTATTAGGAGGAATTAAGGCCAGTTTTCTCTTCCTGCACGCAGTATCGGGCTGCGATACAACTTCTTCTCTGTAACGCAAAGGTAAACAAGGTACCTTTTCAGAAATTGCAACATAGTAGTGCCCTGTAAAGGAAGGTTGCAATATTCAATATTGTCCAAATGCATCTGCACAGCAAGTGGCTGTATCAGGCATGGCTTTTATTTTTGCTCCATATACGGGTAAGCCACATGAATTAATAGGTACACTATAGATACCATCTCTACATGAAGACTTTTGCGAGAGAGTTTCTAAAGGATAATTTTGATTTAGGAGCTTCGTATTCAACTTCATAAGCAGCTCGACAACACTATCTCTCGAGTTCATTACCAAGTTCAGCAATGGTGAGGCACTGATTTTGCGCCAGGTGAGTGGGGATGCAAAATGCAACAGTGTTTCCTTCATCCAGTTATGATGGTACAAAAACCAGCACCAGTAGAGTTGATGTATTTAGTGTCTTGCAGTTGTAAATCTGGCTATGAACAGAACTGCACATGTAGCAGAAGTGGACTCAGTTGCTCAATGATGTGTGGCTTCTGCGCGAATGCTGAATGCACGAATCGTGTCAACACAACCAGTGAGGAGGATGAGGATCACGTAGAATCACCAGTTGCAGCTGATTCCGATAACGATTTCTCTGGACAAAGCCTAGAACAAATAACGAGAAGAAAATGAGGTAACACTGATAGTTGACAAACACAAAAGTGTATATATAATTTTAATACTGTTCTTTAAATTATAGTGTACTTATTGAACTTACTAATTCAATCATGCTTTTGATTTTCTGGTACTATGTGTGCGAATTTATATATCAAGATTTAGGAGAATCCATGTGGACAGTGAGTGATGTATACACCAATTTCAGCAGGGAATGCAAAGCAAAGTACTGATGGATTGACGATCATATAATAACTCAGTCAGTTGCAGTACTACTCCTATTGGCAAGTCTTCATGACAACCACTGTAATTAGTAATAAAATGTTTATA
The DNA here is from genome assembly GCA_003012365.1 of Medauroidea extradentata. Lineage (NCBI taxonomy): Eukaryota > Metazoa > Arthropoda > Insecta > Phasmatodea > Phasmatidae > Medauroidea > Medauroidea extradentata. The sequence goes on from PNEQ01043815.1 coordinate 28,067, forward strand.
TTGTTTATTTCTACTTTCATTTAATCATAACAACAGGGCTCTGTCGAAAGAGTGTCAGAAAGTCCATTATTCAGTTTGCTATATAAAAAAGGACAATTTAATGTATGTATATATATTTCAATTTTTAATTCAAGTTGGTTTCAAGTGAACACTAAACTAACTGCTGAAGGCTGCGTCTTTTTTATTTGAGGTCACAATTCTGTAACTGCTATGTTCTCGTCCAACCAAATGATGTGCCACGCTTGACACTGCATTACATTGTACGCCAGAGTGTAATAATTGTTTAAAAGTATATGAATCTGATAGGTATTTTTGTGGCCTACAATTGAGGAGTTGGCTGGAATAAATGTCTCAGTGAGAACATCGCATTATAAGGTAGTGGCAGGTGTAATGTTTTGGAGAGATTAGTTTTTGTTTTACTTTACGTCTCTCTCTTGTGATTTTATCTTAATACAAATAAACAGTAGATACTTACATTACACAAATAATAATTTTGACTATAAACACAGTTAAAAATGAAACAGCAATTATTTATAGCATAGCGGTATCAGCACAGATAAATACAAAAATTAATAACATGGTGAAGAATAGAGAAATATGTACAAAAATTGGTATGTGTTTTTGAATGGATATAATGGAACACGATAAATTGTTTGATGGAAGGAAGGCCTTAGCTTATCCAAGTCTTTATTCCAGCCTACCCCTCAATTTGTGTTCATAACATTTTTGGATACGATTCATAGCTTTTATATGATTTACTGAAATAGTGT
>PNEQ01043815.1:28936-74397 GCA_003012365.1 Medauroidea extradentata
TAAGATTTTCAGCAAAAATTCAAAAGGCGAAATTGATTTTGCGTAAAGCCTGACATGAATTTCTTTGGGGCTTTTAGGAGGTTGAACAACCTGGAGGGTGTCTCGAAAAAATCCTCAAATTTTTAGCTTGTGTTTTAAGTGTCTGGGTCAATCTATAATTTCCCTGTACTACATTGTAGGTGGAGTGCGACGTTGCAACGAACGAAGATGTTATAAGGGTCAAGATGGAGCATATGTCACTGGGAGTGTAACGAAGCATACACATGATGTGGCTACAACCAATATGGCCGACTTGTTTGCATGTACCCAATTGCGATATTGCTGCACAAGTTCAGCCAATAGGAAAACAATTTGGTCTTTGTGTTGCTTTGCTGTATGAAATTATTCAACGGCCATTAATATGCACAAAAATTTTAAAAATAATAATAAAGGTAATATTAATTAGGAGGTGTGTAAACAGGGCTAAAATGTAGTTTTCAATATTAAATATCAATTAAGGGGTACTTACATACATTTTCGTGTGAAAATGTGTAAGTCATGGCTAGTCAAATAAAGATAAATAACATTTAATTTCATGTCCATTATGTATACATAACCATTTACTAAGGTACATATCAGGAGTTAAGATGTGTGTTTTATACTACACGAACATATTTAATTTGTGCCCCTTGTTTACTGTGTTTAACCACGTTCAAAGGTACCATTAATACAAATAATCAAATTAAATCTGCTTTCAACTGAGGTCTTGTAAAAACTTAACTCGTAAATAATACCGTAACTTGCTCTCGGGAATATCATAACATGTCGTCTTGCGTGCAGGTAACTCATATTGCACTTTTGAAGCTGATTCTCCCCTACTGCGGTATGTAGACTAGATAAAAAGTAGTTCGTGTTAATCCGCCCTTGTACAACAGTTTCTTAGTGTGCAGTACATACAGCTTATCTCACTGTCTGTGACTTGAAGTTTTGACAATTCACACGTCCACTTGGCACTCCTATACTCAGTGATATTCCTCTGGGTCACCACGACTCAGGAAAGCATTATAATAATACACCATAATAATCTCATAATATCATTATAATGCTTGTATCCACATAAATAATAACACTACAATAACAGCATTTCATAGTGACTGGATTCAGCTACTACAGCCGATGTCTAAAATTTCTGCACCTTCTTAAGGGTTTACAAACAACTTAAAGTTCTCTCCACACTTGCATAGGTGGCTTGACAAACGGCTTCAGCTGGGTCAAGTTGTTCTTGCCAACAACATTCCCATCCAAGTCTTTTAACTCATAACAATTCCCTTTTACAATGTGTGTCACTTTAAGCGCGCCATCAAAAATTAAACATAATTTGCTTGTAATATGTTCCAAAACGAACTTATCCTCGGTGTCCTCCTGAAAACCAAACATCCAACATTAAATTTATACAACTTCGATAATTTCTGGTATTTCTTGCGGTACTCTGCGGAACTGTAAAGCCTCTGCTTGTCTATTCGTTCTAGTTCTTCTCTATTCACTTGACACACAGCTGCCACATCAGGATCTACTGATAGCCTAGGTAGGTGATCCCTTGTAAATGTATCTTATTATCGGTCATTACTGAGCCCCTCCTCAGCGACTTGTACCATTTTATATATGGTGTTAGAATTACGGTAGGGTTGTGTGCTTGTATTCAGCGGCTGGTTACTGTTAAAGTAACTGTTTACTTCCTGTCTTGTCTGTGAAGGTTCTCGACTTCTTGACTGATAAACATTAGTTTGCCGGTGATTTGGGGACGCAGATGCACTATATAGACTGTGTACCTTTTTCCCGCAATTCCTGGAAAATTTCAAACTTCCTTGTTCTGAGTCAGAACTGTCCTGATCTGAGTCAGGCTGTCTCTTTTTTTGTCTGGTTTCTGTTTGGGGGTCTCTTGGGTAATTTGATGTTCTACCGCTGTTAAGGTATACTCTGGAGTCTGAGAATTGGGACTCCTGGTGGTTTGATTTACCCCTGCTGTCGCATCCATTTCCCAATTTTACGACATAGTGGTCGTAACTGTCTCGTACCTATCCCAACTGTCGCTTCCATTTTTTCGTCTCTGCCTTTGGTAATGTCTCGAACCTCGGTAGAATCTTTATTTGCTCCTGTACTTATTGTATGACATCCTCCGCTGGACTATATTTACCCTGGGGTAGGCACCTGATTATCTTCGAATTCTTGGACTGGTGGTGAGTTTGGTAGTTGGTATATAGGTTGTCGATTCGGAACTTGACGGACTGCTTCTGTTTCCTCTTGCAGTGGGCGACCGGACATTTCGTTCCAACTGGTCCGCTTTTAACAGATGGTAGCCTCTAAATTTAAACCCTGTGAATTGCCTCAGGTAACTTACCGGTGACTGAAATAACTAGGTCAACAAATTAATCCATGCTCGCGGATGTAGTAAAATGTCTGGTGCTTTCAAATACGTAATCAAAATGTTCCTTAGTGGACCTGCCTTTCTTTGCATCATATTGTTCTTGGACAATTTGGGAGCGTATCAGACCCTGAATACGTAAGCTCCAAAACTTCAACTAGAAACTTTCTTTGAACTGTATGTAGGAACTGACCTTTTTTTCTTTTGCGCCTTCCACGAATAATATGTTGTACCTTCCATACTAAAATTGAGGCATTTTAGGATTTCAGCGTTGGTCAGGGAAAACACATACACACTCTTTTAGCTTTTTGAGGTAATTTACAGGGTTTTCGTGTTAAATCCCCGCGATCTTTGATATGTGCTCCGTCCATTGCTTAGATGGGTCGTGAGCTAAGTTGGCTGCTGGAATGGTGCTCGGACAGCTAGTGTTAACAGGTAACAGGGCAGTGGAACTGGCAGTTTCAACTGCTGTAGTTATGTTCAGTGATGATGCAGTCGTAGCTGACTAAATATTAACCTTTTCTAGCAGACTATTGAACTGCTCCTCTAGCTTGGCCTTCCTGGCTAGACCGTTGGTTTTGTGTCGCTTGCGACCTTGGTGACGTGAGCTATCTTAGCATCTATATGCCTATCACAGCTTTCAAACAATCTGTCTACCTCCTTAGAAATTTGTTATGCTTGGGCAGTGTTGCTATAGTTTGCCAGTTGCTCTACAACTTGAAAACTGTGGTCAATATCAGCAAGTTGGACGGCCATCTCCTCGCAGGTAGATTCCGCCGTCATCTGTAGTTCGAAATTTTTTGTGGTGTTCATGGCTACCAAGGATTCAGTCTGAGTTTGAATCCTCGTGAATTGTTGGTCAATATACCTAGTGAGATGCTCCGTCTGGACTTCTGATATGGCATTCAGTTCTTCCGCTAGCTGGGACTGTGCGGTAGTCAATTGATTTTAAGAAACCTATAATTTAGCACTCAGTTGATTCTGGTTAGCCTCTAATCTTTCTGCTAACTGAGATTGCGCAATGGTAAGTTGACCCGAATTTTCCGCGAGCTGAGACTGCGGTATAGTCAGTTGACATTGTGTAGCTGCGAATTGAGCAGTCAATTGGTTCTGATTAAGAGTGAGGTTCCCTATCATTAAAGCAATATCGCCCAGTGTCATGGGCTTTGCTGTTGTGGGTTCTTGGTCAGGAGTAGTATTAGAAGACATTGGTGTAGGCGTCTAGGACACCTAATGTTCCCTTGCTACCTCCTCTACCCTATTGTCTCCTGCACCTCCTGCTGCTAGTTTACTATATGATATTTCAGGAAAGTCGATCAAGTTCGTTTCTTCCCTAAATAATCTGCTATATTTTGCTATGGAGCTGCGCAGAAAATAGTTTTTTTTCACCTCCTGTGATTTATTTGGTTTAACAAAAAATAAATAAATAGGCAGTTTTATATATAATGATAGTAGACCTGTGCTCAGGCAACCACGATGGACTGACACTCTGAAAGGAAAGTTATTACAATTGTTATCATTATTATTCTGTAAGAACACTATTAATGTGTACTTGTATATATTTGTGTGTGATAACGTTGACGTGACCAGTGTGCAGGGATTTTGGCGATGCTGCAGTCAGGGGGGAAATGACAGATAAATATACCCTTAGGTGCCAGTTCCGCATGGATGGCCAGCTCGGCGGAACACGAATATGAGATCCCAGCCTCAGGGAGTGTGGTCGACGGCCCAGCGGCTACCCTGCTGGTCACTGATGTCCTGCGGGTTGTATACATATAAAACAGACACACACTATTTGTTGCACCCTTGTTAGGCCAGGGCGACGCATTGTGGTCACTTCGGGGGTCACACACGTAAAATAAAACACTTGTATATCACAACTAATTTATTTGTCTCACGACCGCCCGACACGTCCTGCTAGCTTAGAAGGTACACGGCCACTGCCGTCATGGCGGCGTACCACGCAGTACTTCCGGCTGGTGCGCGCCAAAACAAAAATGATGAGTGAGGATGATTACATATAAACCCTGATGAAAAATAATGATGAATATTAATGAAACCTTAAAATATAGGCCTACTTATTTACTCTACTTGTGATAAGTCCTACTACTAATATTAATCTAAACTGAACTACTAGCCCATATGAAGACTAAATGATTAAATACTAGAAATTATTAAGATACATTAAATTTTTATATTTAATTATTTCAAGTCTTTGCTTTATTCATTTAATTTTTAATGGTTGCAAGCTACGTTCGTAGCTGGACGAGTCCAACTATCATCTGGGGGTGTAGGGTTCCCATGCGGGCAGTCAACATGGCAGACGGTCGCGGAGAAACCCGTGAACGTGGTTCACGTCAACGTGTAGGTCACAGCTAGCCATATACTGGAACAAATGTTGACCTTCAAAGACACAACTTACCACACTACACAAAACCAAATAGACAGTAAAAGAATTAACTCTGGTTTTAAATTATGCGTAATTATAAATTAGAAACTACATCGGTAGATGACTGACTTGAAAACCAGAACCAAAGACATGGCATATTAAACTAAATAGTGTTCAATTGGTTTTTGAAACTTACTTTAGATCTATAAAGTTAAAATTTAATTACATATTTAAAAATTGTTAAATCAGAAAATGCTTAAAATCTGTTCTCAGGGATTCATTGAAAATTAAATGTATGTAAATGTTTTAATCGGCTGCTCAAAACACGTAGATTCTTACTACAGGACATTTAGGTACAGGCTTTACCTTTCCTTGATTAAAGCAATTAATGAGGAAAATCACTGAACTTGAATGTTCAAAATAATTAATTTCTTTATCTGGTAACACTATCTAACATCATGTTATAGTTCTAAATGAAATAAACTGAGGCAAATGTACTCGAATTTAGGTGATATGAAACTCGTTTTTACTTCACTTATCTGTCCAAAATGTCGTAAATCGGCGTCCTCTTCTTTCTTCAGGTTCCCACAAATATTAATTCCTTAAGGTCCTACTGCTTTGTCCTCTTCTTACATGACCGTCGGATCTGACCAAAATACTTTATTTTGGTGGCAAAACAAACTATACTTGACTTGGATGTGCTCATAAAATTTAGATTGAAAAAGGGCGTAAAATATTACATGTCCATTCGTTGAAAAAGCCACCAAAAGAGTCCTTGTCATCAAAACTTCATGCAAGGACTACCAAAGTCCTGGTTTCCAGTCCACAATTTATAATGCAAAAATGCGTTAAATAACATAAGTAAACAAAATTACTGTAAAAACAATCCACAAATAAATATTGCATATTAATTATGATTTAAAAGTGTTACGTAAACCATAACTATTATTTTTAATAAAGTCATTAAATTGTATTTTACGACTCGTAGTCAGCATAGAAAAAACATATTGCCTAATTTAATATGTCACTTACAAACATTAAAAATTACATTAAAGTAGTTCCCAATGCTTTTAAAACTCTCTACATAGCGTTAAAGTATGTTTATAGTGGTAGTGCTATATCGCTTATATGTATATATATATATATATATATATATATATATATATATATATATATATATATATATATGGAGTGTAAACAGATGTTCCATGTCAATGTATTGAATACGAGAATGTGATTGGCCAACCCACGACAAAATCATACACGTTGCTATGGTAACCAGTAACTTTATTTGTCACCACTTGCCCAAAAACATAGTCACGCTCCATCTGTATGTTTCTCTAATTCTCTAATATTTCAGGACGTCTGATCTTATGTTGTGTTGTTCCGTGGCCGGATCATTCCCCCAATATCGCAGCTTGTGAGTTATTTCTGTAAGTAAAACCTGAGGTGCAAGTTTACCAACGTGAACACTGGACGACAATATCACAACAATGCCACTAGAAATTAACTTCAAGCAGGCTTCGAAAGAGCCTTTGAAGATTATTTTTTTCAAAAACAACCTGACTATTTGTATGTATATGTGGCTGTGAAGTAAATAGTCTGCACTGATCATTCAATCCTTAAAATATGTTATTTTAATATTTCAAGTGTGGATTTGTTACAATACATCACAAGTGTTGGAGGTAATTCAGCTTTACCTTGAAAAACATTTACTTTGCTTCTTATTTTGTGTACGCAGTAAATGTTATATCGCTTGTACAGTGTACAGTCTTAAATACATATTTTCTTCTCCTCCCTCATCGCTGACGTTGGTAGAATCCGGGCTGACAATCCCTGTATTAATCTCGTGTGTCTGTTGTTATAGATCGCAGTTACAAAAGTCGTTGCTTGATGCCGCATTTCTGAAAAAGGAGTAAGAATATCACTTGCACGAAACATGAAAGCGTACATGAAAGTTTAAAACTAGTACTTTTGAAAAGTTTGCGTTTGTTGTCGTACAATATTATATATTTTGTAAGGTAGTAATGTTATGATTAATCCAGCAAAGACACAAGATATAGAAAATAAGTAAATTTATACCAATTTTGTTTTGCAAACAGATAATTCAACCTGGACAATGCTAAGAATCAATAGCATACAATAAACGTGTCAATGACGTCAACAAGATTGTTGATGGTTTACAAAACCCGCATTCAAGGGTGCTTGAATCAACCAGTTCAAGATGCGGGATTCAAATTACTTTAAATCGTTTAACAACTACGCCACCATAATTTACAAACATATTAAAATGAGCTGATAACTTTAAAACACATCACGTGAGTTGGCTTCTTGCACTATCCTGTTAAATTCATGAAACCAATTAGCAAGAAAAAGGATAGCGATCCCATAGTGAAATCCTTACTGAGACTCGACAGCATGGGTACATCGAAAGAACGGCAATGTCGGCCCTGCGCATTCTGACGCTCAGAAGTTCAAAATTATGAAAAATTACAAAACGATATAAAAAGTTTTGACCTAAAATTTAAATAAAGGAGATTTCGCCAAACAAATTACATTAATAAAAAATCTGTACCCATGACGGTGGTCGCCTCCACACGACATACAGGGTTGAAGACCCCCAACTAACTAGCACAGGAGTACACTTATATTGACGTATACTAGACTGCCTCCGACCAGAGTTGAAAACCAAGTACAACCCTCAACAACACACACGCGATCACCTGACCAGGGCTGGCGGCTGCGTTTGTGCGAGGAGGTGGTGATAAGGACAAGATGTATAGGAGACATTCGAGCGCAGCTCCACACGACGACACGTAACAGTTTATAAAGTGCGCCACTGGCGCCGCCTACATCGCACAAAGGATGCACTCCGGTGCAAATTCTGAAACATAAAATATGACAAAAAATTCACACCCCGGGACGATTCCGACGCAATCATGAACTTACAAGGAAACAAACTAAACCTCGGTTCGTTGTGTGAATTAAATGTTTTCACGCACTAGTACAGTGCATTGCAAATAAACAGTCGTGGCTTCTGTGTTCATTGGTTTGTGTAATCTAGTCTACAAGACACTGAACCTCACACATTTCACATTCATATACATTATTTATACATTACCTGCGCATCTTTATAGCCTGGTAACATGTACGTACGTACCAGAAACCTAGAAACTAGGCCTCACTTATCAAGTAGCTGCTCATATTCACGTGACCCTGAAATCGTTTTTACACTTTGTTGGTAATATAACGTATTGATACTTTTGACAGCTTCGTGGACAAAAACTGGTAAGACAGCAGCTTACTGCTGTCGCATGAATAACTTACTGATAACGTTTTATTAACTTTAGGAAGGATCGTTGTTACGGAGAAGAATATTTGCATTTTGAATCCTACACTGTTATATCGTAATCCAGCGCTAATTTTTCGGTATTTAAAATATATGTGAACATAATGTTCATAGTTAGTTGTATTTATCAGTTATTTTTCTAGAGTACATTGATGAATGGTATTTCTATCTTCTAGTGTTTTATCTGTAAGCTGCCATTTTGTTGCCGACATATCTTATCACTGTTTGTTTAAAAAATGTTGCCGGTAAGAAACTTTTCACAATGCTTGTGTGGTTCTAGAATTCAACTACATAATAAGTAATTAGTGCAGACAGCGTTTGTTTCTGTATTCATTCGTCGTATATGCAGCTGTAACCCTGTAAGGGCCACCGACTCAGGACAATGTTGAGAAACATATTCAGAGTGACTTTATGCCTGGTTCTTTACGTCCAAACTCAGGCAACAGAAACCGGTAAGAATGCACGAATTATATAATTATGAAAATTTTTTATGTTATTATATCTCGTTATAACGCCATTTTTTTACTGTTCCTTTTTTTGGTAAGTTATATAAACAAAATTCAGGTTTGCGTATCGCGTAGATGACTGAAGTTTTTAAAAGCAATTTCATTATTACTTAATCCAACTGGGCAAATATTTCTGTAGAGAAAATCTTCCCTATGGTTGCTTAAAAATGCTTAGTCCAAAATGTTATGAATTAGGAACTAAACCATAAAATAATAATGTACACTGCTCTTTAAAAAGGTAGTAATTTTTGTTAGTTTTTATTCCTCGAGGCAAGTAATAAAAATGTTCCACTTGGTCGTTACAATATTGTGTAATGTATATAATTCTATAAACTCATTATTTAATAAAAAGTTTGCAAATTTTTATTTTATACAACATAATACACACTGTTTTATTGTCATTTTGCTTTGCCCATTTATTAATCATGTTAATGTAAAATTTATAATTTTATTGTAGATCCCTCTTAACTTTCTGCTCGTTTACGTATTTTTTTACTACATTTATGGAATTTTTTGGTTAGTTCATTGTTTTCTTCGTACATCTGTTCAGTGCAATATATATTATCCTATCACTTCTTTGTTTTCCATGTAGCTAATTAAGAACTTTAAACTAATATTCCTTTAATGAGCTGAAATTAAAATTGATTTAGTATCTCAGATTTTCTACGAAATATACTAACCGTAACACAGATATTTGAAATATGGTGAAGTAGAACGCATTTTACAACTTTCAATTAAAGCCAAAATATATACGTTTGCATACACCACTTAAAGTCGCCGAAATCGGCTAAATCACTAAATTGTATATTACAGATGCTTTGTGTAAATTTGGAAAGTATGTGTGCGTTACAAAAGGAGATAATTGTCATGACAAATGCGCAGGCATAGATGAAGCTCCTTTAAATTCCGGTATATTAAAACTAAGAAAATGCATATTTACCAGTTATATTACCTACAATATTTCAACATATATTTGCTGGCTACGCCCAACAGATAAGCTGACATGGGACAGTGGCACGTGATTAGATACTTAACTGATTAGTTGTCAAGTATATCAATAAGCGACAACGTGATGTGTAACCATGATCATATGAAAATAACGTTGACACAAATAAAAAGTACAACGAACTTAATTATTGACTCTTTTATTTCTGTTGAATCGGTGGACGCCAAATATTTAACCTTACAGTTCTGACTCAACAGGAGACTTGAGATAATAAAATGTTTTCTTGCAACTGTAGCATGATTTCCGTCCTTCTTTACACTTGCAGTAAACCTTTTACCAACTCCCAGAATATATCCCGTATAGGCAGACGTTTAGACCTCAATGGTGTCAACTTCAACTTACTATATAACATGCCTGTTATAAGATTTTTAAATGTTTGTTGCAATGGGAGTTTACAATTTGAATGTATTGGTTTGTGGTCATACGCCATTGCTCGTGTTTTGTTGACCAAACATATATTGAGAAACAAAATCACAAAATACAAATACACAAAACACACAGAAAACGTAAGCAAAACAATCCCAGAGGAACTTCGTTAAGTTTTTATATTTTTTTATTATTTATATATCCTCTGGGATTGTTTTGCTTATGTTTTCTGTGTGTTTTGTGTATTTGTATTTTGTGATTATGTTTCTCAATATATGTTCGGTCAACAAAACATGAGCAATGGCGTATGACCACAAACCAATACATGCCTTTTATAAATGTCCAGTCTGGTAAGCGGCACATAGTATGTGCTATCCACCAGCCAACTGAAGTACGCGGTTATTTTTCAAGATATCTAACATTTCATAATTTTTTTTTTTTTTAGTTCCATTGACTGACTTGGTCGCACATTCTGAATTGAAATGGCGAGCAGCAGCAAAGTATGGAAGTTTCACTACTAATTCTAAGCTAATCTTATTTTATGTGATATAAAGGTTCAAGAGAATATCTAGCTGCTTGAATCAAAATTTCTTGAGCAATTCTAAACAGCCTTCCACGCATTATCAGAAAATTGCTATATAGTGTTGCATCCGGTTAAATATATTGAAGACCTCTTAGGTAACCTGAATTTTATTCCCTAGAATCTTTACTGGTCAAAAATATGGACTGTCCATTCGTCAGCACGATACATACCTGGCATTCTATTGACACCAAACAATTTCATGTAACAATAGTATGATACATATTAACGAGTTCATTAGGTTAATTTTATCTACTCCGCGATGTTCAACGTTATACGATGGATAATTATGCGAACATAAACTTCACACAGAGAAATATTTGACGGTAATGGCATAAATTATCTGCTACAAGTTGCTGCCATTTGTTTCACCGACAACAATTCCTTCGCTATGTATCTGAAAAAAACATGTTTTACTTTTCTAAGAAAGAAATCTGGTAATAAGGAACACATTTTGAGACGGTTACTGTCCCCTAACTTCCTGTTCAAACTTCACGATGTCTTCAAAATAAACTCTCAAGTCATAGTTAACAGAGGCAGAGTTAAGAAACTGAACAGTAATAATTATGTCGTAGTAATTTACTGGCCATTGTATAGGAGTGACGTGGCTAACATAGCAGAGGAAGGCATGTATGCCAATACAGCGTCGATAGATCTTAACGTAGTATACATGGGTAACAAACTAATAGAGCTCTGCAGAACGTGATACGCACCTTTATGATCGTAGCTACTCAACTAGGGTATCTGCGAACAATACTAGCTGTCTCAAGGGTAATTCTGAACTGGGTATTATTTACGTGGTAGGTATGACTCAGTCATTTAGGCAATTGGCGCCCAAAAGATCACTGTTACCTGTGAGAAAGTGATTTAAGGTGTAATTATTGGTTTCGGCACTGGTCGGACTGGGGTACCCCCGGCTCTTAAATGGATGTATCAGCCAGGTAAATATCAGTACTTGTGTTTGGCACTGACACAGAGCAACGCAAGGAAAATCTGCTCTGCACCTGTCTCTCTGGTCGTAGTTGCAATTAAATATATTCAAACATAAGCCGCAAGGGGCGGAGCCTGTTTTGTCTCGTCAACCATCTCTTCCCTCCAACTCTCATAAGCCAATCAGATATTTTGTAACATCATTCTCACTGACATTTAGAGGGTTGTTTCGCTTTCTCCTTAACCACAATCTAAAGTGTAAAATAGCTTCCATGTGGCAGTGAACAATTTCTTGCGTTAACACCAATGTTTTTGTAATATTTGTCGTAACGTCAAATTGTGTAGCCTTCTCGTGCATAATCAAGGATGTAAGAAGTGCATGTGATATTGTGTTATTGAAAAATAACTGTCGCTTAATTTTAGTTACAAGCGTATTCGTCGTAGTTGTGTTTGTAAGTGTCAGATTAATATTTCATAAACTTCCTGGTTATTTCTATTAGAGTTGTGGATGCACGTGTTTATTTTTTTAAATGATAATTTTCATGAATATTTATGGGTTTAATTTTCGGAAAGCAGCACTTTTGTAATGCAAGTGGAATACATCCGAGTGGTGTTTGCCAAAATATCTTGTCTTGCTTTTACATCATATATGTTGCAAGCGGAAAATAGAGGGCCTTAAATTATTGAAGTGTTGCACGATTAGAGCAAGAATTATGTATACAGTATATATTTTGGTAGGTTATTAATTTGAGTGAACGAGAATTGAAATTCACGTAAGTTTTGAAAATCGTGTGGCATGGTATTTGTTACTGCACTGCATGCCTAACGAACTATTCACGTAGCTTTCGTCTTTCAGCGAGTCGCAAAACAAATCGTTTTACGTTGAATACTTCAAAATATTTATGTGTATTAAATACACGTGGTTTTCGTAACAGTACTCAAAAAGAAATTTAATTAGGCCTCGAGGATTGCAAGTTCAATTTTCACTGAGTAAGCTCAGGATTTGTATAAACAGCAAACATTATCAATAGAAAAATTGCAATACCTAACGAAAGACTATAAATTTAATCGTCAGTCCTCCCATTTTATAAAATAAAGATAATCCCAACAGAACAACTCTTAAATGAAGCATTTGTAAAGTTGAAACTAAAGAAATAAGAGAGAAGTACGCGATATTTTAATACCCCACCTATGCAAGAAAAATAGAGAGGTAAATTCACGTTCTCAAAATTTAGCGAAACAAGTACTGGTAAAACATTTTCGCTATTTACTTACGTAATCACTTACTTGACTGGTCTGAGGGAACCAATTATCTCGTCAGTTGCACAACTATCCTCGTGTGCCATGAAAAATTGCCCTCGAAACGAGTTACGCAGATAGATTTTTAGTTGTTTCTTTAGTAAATGAAACATATCAGTTTCGTACTTTTATTGTAATTCGTACTATTAAGTCTGAAATCGATAGTCAGTTTGCGTGGAGAATGCGAGGCGCATTCATCACGCACCTTTTCTGGCATGAAGATAGGATTCTTGAACGCAATTAGCTAGTCGTTTGCGTCTTGAATACGGTTGCAAGCTCGGAAAGTTACGAGAGGCACGGACCTATCCTAATACTAAACTTACTCTTCATACTTGGTCATATGCTTACGTCAGGTCTACAACAATTTTTAATAATTCTATTAGCCTCTTTCAATATGAGTGGCAAGGGTAAGTATCAATCCAATGCACTTGCGGCCAGGTTATGTTGTAATTTTAGCACTCATGTAAGAAACAGAACCATTTAACATACTGAAGACAACTTAATACTTTAGCTTACAAAATCTCGGAAAGCTATATTAGACATCAATAACAATTTATTTTAAACAACCACAACCATAGAGGTTCACACCTGAGCACATCACATACATGTTTCCAGAATTGTAGTACTCACACTATTATTTTCTTTACAAATAATATACTAATATCGTGTTGCTTTTATTGTTCTACAACACCCCCACTCCCTCAATAAGAGCAGCCTTAACTAACATCGAGTGGTACTTCACTTTTCCTGAACAATTCTATGCCAATAACATTCCTCAGTTTTTCAAATAATGGTTTACACACGGCCTTTGTCTCAAGGTCAGCAAGTTGGTTTTCACTAGATACATAACGCAGCATTATTGCACCATCAGCCACTTTCTCCTTGACAAAATTATGTCTCACGTCCACGTGTTTCAGACGTCTATTTGCAGTCTTGAGAGAAGACTGATTATCCTCAAAAACAATCACAGACTGGTCGCGCCAACCTGGAACATTCACTGACCAGTTTCTTCAACCAACATGCTTCATTGACGGCGCTACTCAATGCAATGTATTCCGTCTCGGTTGGTGACACAACCACTGAGGCCTGCTTCTTAGATGACTATGATACAGAAGCCTCTCCGAATTTAAACAAAGAGCCTGAAGTTTATTTTCGACTATCAACACCTCCAGCCCACTCCGCATCAACAAAGCCTTGGATCAGAGTCGAACTCTTCCGGTAGACAAGACTCAAACCTAAGGAGCCCTTGGTGGATCGGAGTATCCGCTTTAATGCTGTCCACAGTTCTTCGTTTGCATTTTTCTGATACCGACTCAAGAAGGATACCAGCCAACACAAGTCAGATCTCGTTCCCAACATGACGTACATTAGGCATCCAATCAGCTGTCGACATCCCCGCTTCAACTCTGCATCTCCAGTTTTAGCATTGTGAAGGTCAAGTTTACAGTTTGCATCCAGTGGTATTAAGAGGCATTCAGTCATACCATATATTTGCAGAACACTAGTAAGATATGACGTCTGATTAAGTTCAGTTGTGCCAGAGTACAAATCATGTTCGATTTTGATTCCCAATTATGCTGAGACTTATCCTTAATCTTTCATCTTGAAACGAACCACAAAGCTTGGTCTTAAAAGTTTTCACTTCTGTCTCATTTGATTCCACAATTAGTAAATCCTCCACATACAGGAGAATGTAGAGACAGCTGCATTCATTGACTTTAGTGTAAAGGTAGGAATCACTCGTCGGCCGTTCAAAGCATTCTCTTGCCAATACCACATTAAACCATTTATTTAAATATTTTGGAGGTTTCTCGAGCCCATAAAATGACTTCGTCAACTTTAGATCCGTGTTTGGATGTTCAATCTCCAGGTCTTCTGGAACTGCCAAATACACATTGTCATCTATTTCACAATTTATAAATGCTGCTGTAACATTTATTTTATGAATAGCCCAACACTTAATGTTGGCGACAGCTACCAGAACATGCATTGAGGACAATTTGGCCACAGGTATATATAATTCTGATAACTCAAACGATGCTTGCTGTTGGAAGCCTCGAGCGCCTAACTTGGCTTTGTATAAAGTTTGGTCATCAATGTTCCCTTTCTTTGTTATAAACACCCATTTTACATCAATAGGAGTAACATCTTGAGGTCTCTGCACCTCATCCTAAGTACTGTTATCTATCAGGTTTGCCAACTCTTGTTTAACAGCTATTTTCCAATCTGTTGAGTTTGGTCCAGCCAAGATTTTATGCATGATAATCTGTCGCATGAGTTACATGCAGTTATAAAATTGAGTTCGTAGCCTTCCAAATGTTTTGTAAGCAGAATGATCTGTCGGTCTCGCAAGCATTTGCCTTCATGTTCTCTTCTGGAAGTGATCTCCTCCTGGTTACTACTACTTCGCTCCATGCCTTTGTCCTTATGAGCATATGCAACCTTTTGTCTAGTTACGTAATCTGACTCATCTTGGTTGTCAGGGAATCCAAGTATATCTGATTCCTCTTCGGCGTTGTTTGGGGAAGTTTATAACTCTTCTACTTCTTAAATCTCCGAGTCTTGTGTTGATTCTCCGTACATTTTGTCTACATAACCTGGAGCAGTTGTTATTTTTCTTGCCTCCTCATAGTTCGACGAAGCTGAGCCAAATCATACACTGCAACTAGTTTGAACTTTTGTTTTCTTCTGGCGTAAATACACGAAAACCTTTTCGTAGTTTCTTTGTAACCCACGAAAACACCTTTATTTGCCTTTTGGTTCCACTTATTTCTGTTTTGCTTGGGTATGTGAACATATGCATCATAGCCAAACGTACTGTTAAAATTTAAGGAGTACAAATGATTTTTAATTAATTAAAAATTTAAAAACTTAAAATTTTGAAAAGTAATTAATCATATAAATGTAATTTTTCTTCAAATCTAATAGAATAAAATTTCTTTACAGGACATAACATTTCATTCCTTCGTATAAAATATTTATAGACCCACTGTTATCATCTTCTGAATCATTAATATTAAATTTTGAACTTATCTGCCAGATAAAAACAATTTAAAATCTTCCATTTCTAATAACGCTCGAGAACCAAATTTTGTATACATTATATTTGCTTTACTTATTAAATATGGTTTGTCTATTGTAAGTTCAGAAAAGTTTAAAAATTCTTTCTTCCCGTTTAGTAAATTTAGTGTTGATTCCATTTTTAGTCTTGACTTTTGAGTTTGTATTTATAAAAAAGGAAATTTATAAAATTAAAAAAATAAAATATAAAATATGAAAATATAAACATATAAAAGATGAAAATATAAAAATATGGAAATAACCATTTTGATATTTTATATTTTTATATATTTTTCTTATTTTTTAAAACGCTATGAATTTATTTTTGTAATAAATGGATCCTAAAATAAAAAAGTTAGTCCAAACCAATGCGAAGAAATAGAAATATTTCTTCTCAAAATGCTTTGGATGAATTTAAATTTGAAAATGGTATTTTTAAAAGAGGAAATAAAATGCATCATGAAACACAAAATAAATGTAATGGTTGTCAACATTATTATAAACCTCTGAAGAAAAACATTTACCAACTAAAAACAAATAAACAATGTAAAAGTTATTTGTAAAAAAATGTGGTGTTGAATATAAACAAAAAAAGCCATTAAAAACTCGAATACATCAAGGTCTTCACTCGCTAGTTTAAAAAAATAAACAAAAATAATAATCTGTAAATAAAAAAAAGAAAATAAACCAAAAACGAAACATGAAAAAGATATAATAAATTGTGAAATTTGCGGAGAAGAATATTATAAATATTATAAGAAATATCATGAAAGAAGTATAAAACATAAGGAAGTAATAAATAAAAAAAAACTGAAATTGAAGAATCTAAAAATTATGACATATTTGAAATAGAAGATTAGTTTGAGGAGAGATTAAAAACTTCTAGTATTAATCCGATGGATTATGAAATAGATTCATCAATATTTATTGATAATACAAAATAAATTGTAAGAAATAAAATAAAAAACAGCTTGAGAAAAATAATTTAACATTAAACATACGTTTTTTTTGGTTCAATATAAAAGAGGTTTAGAATTTCACGACGCATTTTATAAAACTAAAAAAAAAACTATTTTAAAAACCACTGATTTAGAAGGTTTTAATGAAGATGCTATTTAAAAAACACTATGAGAAATTACGGAATTTTAAGCAAAAGGATCTAATTGTTCATTAAATAAAATACTAAGTTTTGAATTAAGAATAAATAAATATAATCCACTAAAAGGTGATTCTTATGTTGATTCACCAGAAATAAAATAAAGAAAAACAAGCGTTATAAATGTTCAAAATGTTATCAAAAATATTTCTTATGGTTTATTTGATCAGCATTACATCCTGCAAAAAATCATCCACAAATAGTAAAAAATTATTTAGGATTCGAACATGAGTTTAACAATGCATTTAATGGTTTAGAATTTCCTATGAAATTAGATAAAATTGCAATATTTGAAACAAAGAACTGGAATTCCAATTAACGTTTATGGATATGAAGAAAAGAATGTTAAAGTTAAAAATTTACAAATAGATTAAGTGGATGAAGCTGATGAAGAAGAAATGTTACTTAATTATACGAATAATAATGAAGTAGAAACTAATAATAATGATAGAGAAACGAATAACAATGACAACAAAATCAAATGCGAAACAGAATAGATAATTTACCCACTAAGTATTACTAAAAATAAAACTAATATGCCCATAAATCTTTTATGTATTAGGAATGAAAACAATGATCACTATTGTTGGATAAAAATTCTTTCTCGTATTATTAACTAAATCATCGTGAAATAAATTTATTTGTGATAGGTGTTTACGCGAAGGGGCATCAACTGTGTTAAAATGTGAACACCGATTTAAAATCTCCAAAGATATTTTTGTGATTTTGAAAGTTTTGTAGGGATTATTAAAGATTTGTTTGGGAATTTCAAAGATCTCATTTGATATACAAAGATTTTCATTTGATTTACGGATTTTATAATTGGTTTACAAGATTTTTATTTGATTTACAAAGAATTTTATTTCATTTTGAAAGATTTTTATTTGATTTACGAAGATTTGGAAAGATTTATCGAAATTTTTAATGTTTTTAAAAGTTTTTTGCGATTTTAAAGTTTTTTTTTGGGAACTGAAAAGATTTTTCAGATTTTCAGTGATTTTTATTTTGTTGTACAAAGATTTGTGTCTGGTATACAAAGATTTTAAGGGGGTTTCCAGAGTTTTTTTTGTTGTGATTTTCTGGGATTTTTCTGGGTTATTCAATAATTTGAAAAATTCTTGCGGTTTGCAAATGATTTTCGAGGGATTTTGAATAATTTTAGTAGTTTTCAAATATTTACTTGCAATTTTTTGAAAATTTTAAAAGAGTTTTCACAGACTTTTCTGGAATTTTCGTTGATGTTTCTGTTATTTAAAGTTTTTTTTTTTTTTGTAAATTTTATAAGGTTTTTTTTTGGGGATTGTTATGATTTTTAAACTTGTTTGCGTTTTACAATTTCTTTCAGATTATTAGAGAGAGTTGGATTTTTAGAAATTTTCCAATATTGAAAGATTTATTTACATTTTCAGAGATATTCTTGGAATTTTCAAACATTTTCTTAATGTTTTCAGTGAAGTTTTGTGATATTTACATTTTTTTCGGTTTTTAAAATGAATTTTGGAATATTTCAATGAATTCTTGGGGATTTTTAAAGGTTGTCTAAATTTTTTATATAGGTTAAACTTAAGATTTTTAGCTAAGTTTCCGAAGGAAAAAGTAGGTTTTCTGCCTGTGTACATGTCCCCTAAAAACTTTTGAACCAATGGACCAACTTTCATAAAACTGTACACATATAGTACTTAATAACGTGACTTAACTTTTATATATTCCGTTTATGCCCTTTTCGTATTCACAAAATGGCGGCAATTTTAAAATTTTTTCGATCAAGCTAGATATCTAAGGAACTGTATTATAGAATGACATCAAATTTGGTACATTTAATAAACAAAAAGTTGACTTAACTTACGTTTCGTTCATTTTGTGTTTATAATTTTAAAATGACGGCCATTTTTATATTTTCGAAATACCATTAGATTACTTAGAAATTATTTTTTAAGAATTTCATCAAACTTGGTACACATATATTATATACCAAGCTGACTTTACTTTCGTGTATTTCGTTCATCATGTGTTAGTATTTTCAAAATGGCAGCCATTTATACTATTTTGCATTGTATTATATATCTAAGGAAATGCTTCTTAAAATTTTTCCAAACTTGGTACACACATACCACATACAAAGATGACTATACTTATGTGTACTTCGTTCTTCTGGTGTTCATATTTTCCAAATGGCAGCCATTTCTATAATTTTAGCATGGTATTACATATCTTAGGTATTATTTCTCATAATTTCACCACACTTACTACACATGCCACATACAAAGCTGACTTGATTTTGTGTATTTCGTTCATCCTGTCTTCATATTTTTAAAATGGCGGCCATTTTTTAAATTTTTAGCAAAATACTATATACCTCAGGAATTATTTTTGAGAATTTGTCCAAACTTTGTTTAAATATATGACATATAAAGAGCCGACTTGACATTTTTGTGTATTTCGTTCGTCCAGTGTTCATATTTTCAAAGTGGCTGCCATTTTTATATTTTTGTGATAGTATTACATACATTAGGAAATATTTTCCTGAACTTCGTCAAATTTGTTACACATATATTAAAAACGCATATTTCATCCAATCTGATAGTTCAAATATTAAATGGTGTTAACCATTTTACCATCATTTAAACATACAAATGAGAACAAAAGCATAAAATAGTTTTGAAAGAGATTTCTAGAAATTAATTAACAGTTCAGTCTTTGGAAAATTAATGGAAAATATAAGAAACAGAGTTGATATAAGATTACGTACAAATTCTAAACAAGTTGAAAAGTTAATTGCAAAACCAAATTTTAAAGATAGAACTAAATTTTCTAGAACTTTAGCTGCAGTTCATATGAATAAATCCAAATTGTATTTTAATAAACCAATACGTGTTGGAATGAGTATATTAGATTTATCAAAAACTTTGATGTATGATTTCCATTGTAATATTATGAAACCAAAATATGGAGAAAATATTGAATTATGTTATACAGGTACTGATTCTTTACTTTATTGTATAAAAACTAACTATGTTTACGAAGATATGAAAGAAATGATTCAACATTTTGATACAAGTGATTGTGAAGAAGATAATAAATATAACATTCCACACATAAACAAAATGTTATTGGCAAAATGAAAGATGAAAATAATGGAAAACTAACGGAAGAATACATATGATTAAAATAAAAAAATGTAAACTCTAAATGTTGGTGATGTTAAGAAAAAAGCAAAAGGAATAAAAAGGTCTGTTGTTAAAAATGGAACACCGTAACATTCGATGATTATGAAATTAGTTTATTCGAAAATGAAAATTTGTATGAAAATATGAATGTAATAAGAAGCAAAAAAAAAAAAAACACGTAACTTATTATTTTCATTTGAGCATAGAAAAAGAGCATTGCGTCCTGAAAATGATAAAAGATTTATTCATGAAAATGTAATTGACACATTACCGCGGGGTCATTATCAAATTATAAACGAATATAAAATATAACGAATTTTAAAATATTAAAGGTAAAAATATGACATATTAAATATAAAAAATAAATTCCATTAAAATATATAATAAATAAAAACATAAAAACAATACAAAATTTCTTCAGTTATTCTTACACCCTTAACATCATATATTAAATTTCTTGGCCGAATCATCACTACACTACATAATGTATTATCAGGAATTGATTTATTAAAATCAAGTGTGAGATTTATATTAGTTCTATCGTATACAATAGAAGATTTTCGATGAGGGCAATCAATGGCATAAATATCTCTTTCAAAGACCAATTTATTAGGATTGAAATATTACGGTATACAGTAACAAATATAGTTCTTGATTTTCTAAAATCTTTGTAAGCAATATACATTTTATTAGATATATTATTTTCTATGTCAAGGTTCCAATTTCCTTTTGGAAATTTTTCGTTTCTTCCATTCTTAATCGAAATATTTCTAGCATTACAATTATCAAATAATAAACCATATTTAACTTGTTCTGGATCTTCTTTTCGATTAGTTTGAAAACCAACAATTACATAATCTGGCATATCGAATTGAAAAGAATTAAATTGATCTTTTATATCAAACTGAATATTATTTGAAACAGTTGGGACATCTTTTTAAAGATATTGCCAATAACTTTAAAAAATTGGGAGTTTAATATTTTTGTATAATTTAGCTTTAATTTTATCACTGTAATTAGGTTCATATTCAACAATTGGCCACAAATTTTCCATTTTTTCTATAATAATTTTACCAGCATCTGGAATAGTGTCAACAGATCCACCATTTTTATACTTTTGTTGTCTGTAAATACAAACATCATCATTAGAAACTCGAATAAATGAAATTTTGTAACCACCTTTCCAAAAAATATCATTGCAATCTCTAATAAACCCAAACATATATTTTAATGGATATGAAATTTCATTATGTTTATCTGCTCTAATGGAAACGAATTTATCAATTCCGTAACCTTTTTTAACCATAGATAACTGTAAATATGATTATTCTGAAATTGAGTTTGACACTGACTTTATCATCAGGAAGTTATTCCAGGATTTGCAATACTTTCAATAATATTTCTATGTTTATATAAAAAATAATGTTCTAAAAATTATTCCTTATTTAAACAAAAGTATTAATTTTATTTATCCATGAATTATGACTGTCATTAAAACATAACCATTTAACTAAAACTTTACCACCTTTCTATCACAAAAACTTTTTTAACCAAGTAATCTTTATTATATTTTGTTTTTAATAATTCTTGTTCATAAAACAAACCTTCAATGGATTCGTTTCGTATGTCTTTAATTTTATATGTTATTAGATTGGTGTACAATATTTCTGAAATTTCAAATATATTCTGTAGACCAATTTGGAGTACAACCTTTATCTAATAATTTTTTATTAGTTTTACTTATACGAACTTTATCACCAATAGAAAATCTTGCTTTAGAGATATTTCTACGCAGTTCATACTTATTTAATAAAATAGAACCTTTATTCTTTTTATTTTCATCGATAATTTTCATGCTAATCGTTCTGTGAATAGAGTTACTGTAGCCACTTACTAATTTTGGTAATAAATCGATCGATTTATAAGTTCCTTATATAGTGAACATTATCCACATGTTTTCTTTTAAAGTTCTATTAAATCTTTCGACAACACTAGCCTTCTTATCACTAAATGTTTAATAGTGTTGTATACTATTATCACTAATTAATTTTTCATATATTTTGTTATAAGATTCTTTTCCATTATCAGTTTGTAAATGTTTTGCTTTACGAGAATTTAGAATACTTGTAACATACCGCGTGTTGCGGATTATAAAAAAATATTACAAATTAAAACAAATGTATAAACAAGCAAGTTTTACTTATCAAATGTTACAACATTGGCAATTTAAACATATGAAAAATCCAAATATGTGTCCACACAGGGGAGATTACTAGCGTCTGTGAGACGGAAAAAAATTTTTAAAAATTTACAAAATATATTAATTAGTTTTACAACGATCACAAAGTATATCAACTGAAAAAAATGTGTGGGCAAGTCAGAATTCACGCCAAACATGCCATCACAAAGGTAGTTACTTCCGCGGGCTCCATAAAGTCAAAATCTTGTGTTACAAAGCTAGAAGAAATAAAGCAACACGCGTGTGTGCAAAAGCCATCGGGCACTCAAGCAACAAATAAACACAACAGCAAATAAATACTATGTGGAAAAGTCAAATAGCAAAGAACGATAGCAAACCCTACAATAAACACTTTAAGACAGAGAGAGAGAATTTTTCATCAGACGGCGACCGAAAAAGGAATTTAGAAAAAAAACATTATAACAAGTATTAAACTAATTTAAGCACAACACATGGCGGCAGCCACCTTGCTCGCCACACTAACTAGGTGCTCGGAAGTACTTACATACTCAGTGCCCACATCCAGAAGAGAAAGGAAAGTGAGTTGACGGCCCACACAAGAACCTTTTCAACCTGGCCAGAGTCTAGCTAACGCGCCTGCGCAGGGAAGAGGAGAAGGGGAAGCATAGAGTAAGAGCAAGGAAATATAGCAATACAAAACAACAGCCTTCCGAGCCATCAAATAGTCACGTGGTCCACTGTGCACCGCCGACGATAGCGCTGTAGGCACCCAAACGGTGCATACTTTTAAATGCTAAAGTCACATTTTCACCAGATTTATCTTTAACTGTAATTGTCCACGAACACAAAAAAAAACATCACTCACAGTTAACATATATTAAAAACCTTTGTTAATTTTATGATGCGTTTTAAAGAACTAGAATCCATTTCAACTAAATCTGCTTGCAAAAGATCATCTATTCCAAAAGATAAAACATTTCTTCTATGATATTTTTTTCTCGCAGGTTTATGAATTTCGTAAGCAATATTTTCTTTAACGTTCCCGCCAATAAATATGGACTTTTAAGTGCCACAATTATTACCAATGCAATTAATTTTTTTTTTCATTTTTTGTTTGTTCATAAGAAATATTATCGCTTAGAGTATGTTTTTTGTATTCGAGACAATAAACATTTAAATTATTAACACTAATTTCTTACCAATATTAAATTAAAATATATTGTTTATTAACAATTCATTCATACTAAATTAGATCAAACTTGAACTAAACATAAGAAATTACACACTTTCTTGATATTACAAACACTAAAACTTACCTACAATAACAGAGAAGTTTCTTCTGTTATAGATCGCAAAAATTATCTTTGTTTTAAGGCATAAGATACTGCAGAAATTTTAGAATATAAAATAACAGGCAAAGCTTTAAAACATGTAGATGAAGATGACTAAATTATTTTAGAAAATTTAAGACCATTCAATTTGATGGGTCTAACATATAATGAAAATAATACTATTTTTGTTAATGAATCTGGTCTTTATTAATTAATTTTATCGTCTTAATAGAACAAGCTAAAAAATTTAAAACATGGGTAACAAGCGTAGTTTTTCAATTAATATGAACATTTGGAGAAATTATATTGCAAAAAGAAGAGGAACTACTTGCAATAGAGTTACAAGAAATAAAAAACATATGAAATTAGAAATAATGACCTAAACAGAAGTCAAAAATCGAAAAGAATGAAGTTATATATGTCACAACTACAAATTTGCAGAACGAAGAACATCTATAAAAATATTATAGGCACAACAAAAGATAATTTTTAATGAAGACGCTCAACAATATAATACTGAAAATCATC
The DNA here is from genome assembly GCA_003012365.1 of Medauroidea extradentata. Taxonomy (NCBI): domain Eukaryota; kingdom Metazoa; phylum Arthropoda; class Insecta; order Phasmatodea; family Phasmatidae; genus Medauroidea; species Medauroidea extradentata. The sequence continues at coordinate 53,205 of PNEQ01043815.1, forward strand.
CTAATAATAAATCTGAATGTTATCGCTTTGAATATTGTGTTAATTATCGCATTATTGAAGAACTTGTTAAATTAGCTTTTAAATGATACAGAATATAAAAATTAAAAGAATTGTAAAACATTAATAATAATGTCGTAAAATTACTTAATAATTTTGTTTACACAGTAAACAACTAATTATTAAATGAGTTAAGAGTAAATGATGATGATATACAAGACGAAATATTTAGCTAAATATTATTACCTTCACGAAATTTTTAAACATTAAAAATAACCCGAGAAATAACAGCAAAAGTTGGGAACACTAAAAGATGTGTTAGAAGAAGTTAATCCAAACGTAACATGTAAGTATTAAAAAATCTTTTTAATTGCTGTTTAAACAAGTGTTTTAGGTGTTTGAACAAGTGTTTTAGGTGATTGAACAAGTGTTTCAGGGGTTTAAACAAGTACTGTAGGTGTTTAAACAATTATTAAGTTTTTTACTATATATTTTTTATTCTATATAAATGATTACAGAAAAGCAAGCTATAAATAATTCACTAAGAAGGCGACAGTTAATTGAAAAATTTAAATAATTCAAACAGCAATGCAAAGAAAGTTATGCAAAAAAAAAAACAGGAATTTGCAAAAGGGACTAAGTCCAAGTGAGTATATTGTGAAACAACAAAAAACTTATCATTGTGGATCTGGGAATGAAACGGGTTATCGAAAATGGGTAACCTGAAAGCATAGTGCGTGTGGAATTATATGAAACATAATTCACACATAAATTCTTTTGTCTTTTATTTTTTGTAAATTAATAAATTTAGTTGACTTCGTATGTTTTGCAAACGAAATAACGTTCAATATAATAATGGCACATAAAGCATAATATATTAAGTAGATATTAGTGCAATGTTGTATATTCCAGTGACAGACTAATAATATGCTACATGGAAACATGTTTTGCAAACACACCACCTGATACCTTATACCAATAAAGCAACGCTATGTATTTCCTTATCAGAGAAAACATAATGTTTATGGTGTATTAAATTGGAACCTTGGTATATACTAGTGAAAATCTATCAAACAACATGGAAACATATTCTTCAATGACAATAACATAAGTCATAAAAAATATTGCACCATTGCCACATTCGCCAACATGTCTATTGGTCATGGCAGGCCAATGTAGTATACTGTCGAAGAATGTGACCACTTCGTAATGAGTTGCAACATAATGCAAACATTTTAGAATGCCTTCATATTTAGATTTTTTGATTGGTACAGTTTCATTTCTGTAGGCTTTGTTTGTTGGCATTACAACAGGTCTCAAATCTCCTGGGATATGATAGCAGTATTCATTATTTGAAATGTAACAAAACTCTTTAAAATAGAAGCTCGAAATGTCCTTGTAATGCCCATACCATTTGTCATCAACAAAAGATACCAAGTCCATGACTTGGTATCTTTAACAAAAAGTCCCAAGTATGGACTTGGCACCTTTTGCAAGTTCCACATATATTTACTAGCTTGTTTAACGTATGGTTCCTTTTGTTGCTGACAGCCAAGAGAATACTTTGGAGTGTCGGAATCTCGTATAACCTGAATTTGCTCAAAAAGTGGACTTGGTCTCTTTTGCGAATTCCCGATTCAAATAAAAACAAGAACAACCAATGATTGATGCAACTGATAATTTAGGCAAAAAATTAGAGAAAGTTATAAATGAGAGTAATAGTTTAATCGAAGAACTTGTTCCAGTTCCTGTTAAAAATTTAGATTATCTACCAACACCTTCAGAAACATATTTTGAAAGGGAACTGATACAAATGAATACTCTGACGAAACATTTAAACATTTAGAAAAGGATATAGTTCCATAAACTAACTTTAGAACAACTTTAGTTGGTGAAAAGGTAACTTAATTTTTTAACAATTGTAATGATTCTGTTTTTGGTTTAAGACCTGAAGGAAGTAAAATATATATTTGTGATAGTGAAGTGACATTTAACGATGATAAACTTATCGTTAAAGATAAACAATATATTGGAACTCGTGGTTTGTTGAAATTATTTTCTCGTACAGAGTACACAGATGAAGATTATGAAAAATACAGTCAAATTTTGAAAGATACAAATGCAAATTTTTTTCAAGAAATGATCCCAATTCTGGAACACTAAAATCAAGTGAGAGTTACAAATGGAAAAATATAGTTAAACGAATTTATGAATCAGTTAAACAGAAACCAAAATCTGGTAATGGTATTAACAAATATAATAATCTTCCAAAAGAATATATTTGGATGGATGACGTTAGAAAACTTATTGATTGACTTTTAGTTCTATATATTGAAGTAAATGTTGGAAATAGTAATTGTTATAATGAAAAAGTTGGAATAATGACCATGTTGAATAATACATTTCGTGATTTCGTTGTAAATAATCCTAATGGAATTCCATATCATATAAGAATATTAAATACAATTCCTTCTTCATTTTGGGAATCAGTTAATAATAGAAAAGGTATGTTAAATTATATATTACCTAACTTTTGTATTGCATGCACTTGGTTATCATTTTTTGGGTCCTGGAAATAAATTTAAAGAAAGATTAGAAAGAGGCGATAAACCAATTAACAATTTAGATGCAGCAGTAATGGAACATTATATTGCTAATCACCGTAAAAATTCAAATAAAAGATATTTAGCTGTTTAAATAAGTAGAAAAGAAATCTTTGAAAAGAGTTTTTGCTCCAGATGCAGATCTTAGTGAAAGAATGTGGGCTGGTCTTACTGGATCTGCAATGCGTGTTAAACGTAAATTTGGTTGGGTAATAAAAATAAAATATTAATAAATTTTTACTAATAATATTAATAATTTTTACTAATAATATTAATATTATTTTTACTTATAAAATTATTCAATGTTAACTTTAGAAATTTTTTCAATATAAATGAAGATGAAAAATATTGAATTTCAAATGTCTACTGATGAACTGAAGAATTTAAAAATAAAATCTTTTCATACAAATAACAACTTGATCGTAAAAATAAATAATTAAAAGTAGGTAAAAAATTTACTCTCACTATTTATATAACTACAACTGAGAAAATTATCGAAAGAAATGAAAATTGGGAATGGTTTAACAGTTCATAAAGGTGGATTTTTACCAATTGTTTTTGATACATTGGACCTCTTGGAGCATTAGCTGGAGGTGATTAATCTATTACCACTTCTGTAATAAATATTAAAAGAAAGACCAAGAATTAGAAGGACAACAAAGACAAAATTTGGAATTAGAAAAACATGAAAATGGTATAATAAATTTCAGAGAAAAAGAAATAATTCCATTGAGTAATTTTGATATTGAAAAACTTGTTAAAAAATTAAAAATTAAACATTTTCAAGGTATTTTTATGATTGATGAATTACCAAAATCTCCACTAAAAAGAATGTGGAATAGTTAATTTAGATGATTCCAAAAATTCTGGAACTCATTGGGTTTGTTATTGGAAAGATAATATTAAATAATATTTCATTTTATTCATTTGGTGGAGTTCCTCCTCGTAAATTAATTGAATATCTAAAAGATACTATATTTTATAATGATGATAGAATCCAAAATTTTAATGATGTTATTTTGGACATTTATGTGTTGTAGTACTAGACCATTTTTCACGAAATTGTAATTTCTCAAATTTAATTTCTTTTCTAATAAATAATGGATATATTTGGAAATGCTTTAACGAAATCACATACTGATGTTACAAAATATGATAATTTTGTTAAAGAAGTTAATATGTGTGTTTCAAATATACAATCAAAAATAGATAATTTTGGTAAAAAACTTCACAAAAAATACACGAAACCACAGTATAAATTGAAACAGTGCAATACTTTCTTATTGTGTATTGTTGTGTTGCGTGATTTTTGCTTTACTGTAATAGTAGTCGTACCAAACATTTGTGAGACGGTAAATAAGGTGAGTTGAGTATAGAATAATTTGTGAAATTAATTACTGTTGCAGGAGATACTTTTCTTACCAAAATGTAGATTCTTGTACATTCATCGACAAAACATATACACAACATTGAAAATAGATATAGTGCACTTTATTGAAGATAATGAAATATATTAAAATAACTTGATTATTTAATTTAAAAATCTCTCACCCTAGGTCAAACACACAGTTTAGGCACAATTTACCATAAGTAGAGAAAAAGTTTGAGATTGGTTAAAAATATATTGATACTAGGATCAAAGTTCCTCGGCTAGGGATAAAATTAAATTTTGGGTTCTATTATATAAGTTGCTCAGTCGTAAAACATAACTTTTAAACTCAGGACCACTGGGTTTGAGCTCGTTGACTAAGATTAGGCACACCAAACTGTAATGGAATGAAATGTTACAATTTCATTTAAATTTTGTATACGTAAACTTTTGTGAAATAAATTTTGATAGAAATATCCAAGTCCGTGTTTGAAGAGGTCGGCCTTGTCCACAAGATGGATATACATAGGGACGCTAGAAGCATAGGTATTCTAAATTGCTATTCTTACAATGTAGACCTGAAGTTCGCGGCGTCTTCATGTCACTTCAAATTAGCCTAAATATTGCTACTGAAGTGAGCCTCTTCTTAAAATTGCTTAAAATTAACAGACATACTATCGTCTATCTAAATAAGTTTCCTGACCCAACCTTAGGTCGACGGTAGAAATAAAAATTATGCATTTCCTGCTGGGCCGATTCTACCGCATTATTCTTCCATCGCAATTCAGGAAACTCTCTCTACTTACTCTTATCACATAACATATCTATGTTCTCTTTCAAATTGGGAGTCGTTGCCTTGGCAACCAATTAACAAAAGAGGTATAAAACCTGCAATCTGCTCAGAGAAACCTCTCTGGAGTCCATAAATACCCTTTACTTACAAAGTAAAAATAACTAGAATTATACTAAGTACAATCATATGGTAATTAAAATTTTAAACACATATTTCGGCTTCACATTAAAATATTAACCAGATGTTGGAATAAATTAAGAAAAATATTTAAATACACAATTATGCAACAATTTGGTAATATTAACATATTCATAAAATATTTGCAATATTTCAAAGAAGAAAAGTTATTTGAGCGTTTCCAGAAATTCAATCACATTCTCAAATAACTTCTAGATAATTTAACGTCTATGAGAAATAATTAGTTTTAACTATAAATAACTATGAGTGAGAGATTTTCTTAATCTAACACAAAACAAATATAATATTAAATTAATTAAATTCAACAAAAATTACTTTATTAAGGCGGGAGCTGTCAAAATACTAAAACTTCTGATGTTTTTTTTTTAACAATGTCTTTCTTAGTCTATTAGATCCTCAATTATGTGACAAACTTTACAAACTGTGACGATCTCGTTACAACAGAAATAACTACTACAAAATTACAAAATTTTATCAATCACTTTTGAAATTTGGTGACTCACTAATCGATTTGAAAGACACACAAGCTAATGATAATTTTACGAAAGAAATAACTGGTAAATTACAAAATCTGAATCAGTCAATTACATCTATAATAGAATAAATAAACACAAAACTACAAAATTATTATACACTTGTTAGTTATGATTACTTTCAAAGTTATATAATTAACATTATTCGTTTATTTGGAAAATGTGGTGCTAAAGGAAAAATACTTTATTTAGGTAATAATCAATGACGAGTGAACCCGATTAAACCATAAAAATAAAATAATTGATATGTATAAGACTTTCGGTGTATTGACTGATGACAAAACAATTTTTAAAATTCCACAGTAATTCAACACACCTGATAGTACAATTGTGTTTATTGGCATTACTTTAAAGTATACACATTTAAAATTATATATTAAATAATGGATATCTTTGGAAATGCAATAACAAAATTTTGTGCAAAAGAAAAAATTAAAGAATTTGAATAAAAATGTAATAATATTCCAAAAATTGGTAATTCTGTATCACTTCCTCAGTTCAATGATTTTGTAACAACTTTAACTAGAAATAAGTAATCATTGGATAAAGTTTTTCTTCCATACTTAGAACAAAGTAATGACATCGATTTTGTATACAAAAGATTAAGAAATGTATCTAATCCAGTTGCACCTAAGGATGCGGTTCATTTATAATAATATTATCAAAATAATAGAATTAACACTATTCCTTTACTTGGAAAATACAGAGCAATAGATAGAATAGTTTCTTGGGAAATAATCAAAGTGAATATATTTTTATGATGAATGGACCTGTAAATGAAATAATAATCAACTCGAACGATTACAAACAAATTCCTGAATTATATCGTACAACTATTTATCCTAAAACTTGACTTATAAAATACGAGAAAAAAACTGATTTGTTCAAACCATTTTCTGTTAATGATGATGATAACATATTTATTAAAATTCAAAATAAATTTAATATTGCAGAAGGAAAGTTACTGTTTAGTAATATTATTATGCTTTACAAATATATTTAGTCTCTTAAAAATTTTTTTATCTTATTGATATATTTACCTCAATTTATTTTCGTGTCATATATATAGTTATAAAACCATATCCTTTGTCCTAACATTTTGAACATTCTTCTCTAAATTTCTCAAATGACATATCACCACCAATAAAATCACTATTAATACATTTAAGATTTGTATCATATTGTCTAAATACACCAAGAAAATTAGCATTATCTCTTATTATTAATTGTTTCAGTACTTTTAAATCAGTTTGTGCTAAATAAAAAAATATTTTGTGTCTGCCCCTTGATTATCAAAAACTACAACTGAATTTTCACAATTGTTAACATAAACCATTTCATCATTTGAAGGAAACAAATATGCTATTGGTTCTTTAATTATTTTAATTACTACACCATAATCCTCTTTTAAAGCTTTATATTTTGGTTGATTCAAACACTTTGGACACACATAAATAGTTCCAAAATTTAACCATCCTCGTGAATAAATACGATTATCAATTATAAGTTTTTTTTTTATTTTTTATTTTTTAATTTATTTTATTTATTTATTTTTTTTTTCCACATTTACTTGGACCAACAATCAAACATCTAATATTATCTGTTTCTATTTTGTTGAAATAATTTCGCCTGTAATTCTTATTTTTACATTCCAATCTATCTTTCTAGATTTTGAATTCATATTTTTTATAATATAAATTTTTTTATAATAAATGAGCAAAGTATTTAATTAAACGAATAATAAATCTATATTAAGAAAATAACTTCATTATCCTTAAGAGTTGAAGAACATCCATTATTTTTTATTCAATTTTATTCAATATATTTAACACCGAAGATTACACAGGAAAATAATAAGATATATTTTTTTAGATGGGGTGGAAAAAATTATAGAAATTCCAATTTGACAATATAATGTGGAAAATCTTGAAAATGTTGTAAAAATTGTTCCTCCGTTTAACGAGATTCCTGCTGGTGAGAAAAAAATAATAATATATCTATCGAATAAAATAAATTGGAAAAGAGTGAAAGTAAAATGTGTTTTTCATCTATTGTTCGATACGGAATATTTAATTGGTAAAATTTTAGGTTTCACAAAAATATTAGAAAAAATAATGTTCATTATGGTGATAAAATTCATAAAATTAATCCATTCGGAACACTAAATGTTCATTGTAATTTAGCAGATGGAATGATTCTCAAACATGATGAATTTAATTATAGAGAAACTGATATTATTGCTTCATTTAAACCAAAGTGACGTTTGGCGAAACAATTTTTTATGTGCCTGTATATCCTTATATATTCCAATACAAACTGATGAACTTAAAAATATTGTTATAAAAATTAGAGATGAGAATGGAAATTTTATTGATTTTGATTCTTCTGAAATAACTGCAATATTAGAAATGAAACCATAACTATATTTTAAGAATTTTTAGTAAATAAATTTGTATAATTCAACTTTGTCAAATCGCACCTTACAGGTGCTTGATTAAGCTTCACTAAATAATCAAGCATCTGTAGAATGCAATAATGTTTCCATAGAAAGTTGTTATGCCCCCTTTCACTACTTGTGATTTCAGGCTATAACTCTTTAGAACCTCTGATGTTATATTTATGAATTATATTAAAACAAAGTTATTTCTTTTTTTCTGGCGCTCGCCTAGCGCCGGAAAAGACTCGGCTTTCGGAAGCGTGGCTGTACGTCCTTAGTACCGAAAAATTATTTTCCAAGCAACCTCGGGCTATCACATGGTATCGCGCGTCTGACCACACAGGGCTACGATGAGTAACTTAATCCAACCAAAAGTTGTCCTCTGCTAACATAATCACCGACGTCTTTCTCCTTCCGCCCCCGTCGGGCTCTCCGGACAGAGTACCCTTTCAACAATCGCGTCTCTTCTGGCGACTCGCACCTCCGCGCGCCTAACCGCGCCAGCCAATCCGTGTGCCCTCATTCTCGCACTGGCCACGCCCCCTAGCCTTGCCTTTCCGGCTCCTGACGGCACCGACATTTATTTTTTTGTTTCTTTTCATTTGCATAAATATTACCAAATTATTTACAACACACCAGTTAAATAAACTTATCACAAAATTTAAATAAAAACCCTTTACATTACTCAATAAATATTTTACATTGTTAGACCAGCTCGGCCCCTGATTTGCCGTTTCTTTCCCCTTGGTGTGACCCTGCTTGTTTTATTATTATTTTTTATTTTTTTTAAATGGAACAGGTGTTGGAAATTTTAGATATTTATTATAATGATTATAAAGTTCATTTTGTTAATTGTTTTGTCCGGTAGGAAAAAGTTAATTTTAATATAATCATAGCTGTTGATAAAGGAGATATGATATTAAAAATTTGTGAAGATGTAAAATTTTAATTATTTGATGGAGATTTTTGTAGGTTTTATGTTTTAAATCCAAACGAAAATTTTTATGAGTTTTAAATAGAATTTCATGGTAGAAATAGTCACTAGACATTTAAGTTTACTGAAATATAAATGTACGGTTATTTGCATTCCTTAAATTTTAACAATAAGCTTCATCTCCTTTCACGGTGATATTGTGAAAATTTCTTGATAAGAAATTGTGAGTAAATTGTCTTAATATTTCGATAATTTTAGGCGATTATTTTCAGGTGTCATTTTGAGCATGAAAAAGGGTTTTGGTCTGGAACGTACAAATATACTCTGCTCTCTTGCAGCCAACATTTCCCTAGCAGCTTCAACCACAGTACGCATTTCCCATTCAATTCGTCCTGAATATTCAGGACAGTAGGGTACCCTTCTTTAATGGACGACGCCCAACCTGGTCAACAGATCTCCAACCTCTGAATTAGTAAATTATGTTCCAGTGTCTGTTCGAAGAACTTTGAACATTTCCCCAGTGTGATAATTAAACCATGCAATGAAGATTTCTAGTTTGTCTATAACCTCCCTTTTGTGCTTCACGAAAATTGCAAAGTGATATTGTGAAAAATCATTCTTCAGCAAAAGTAAATATCTGGAACAGTCTGTTGACTGCACTGCCGTAGGCCGATGACACAAATATGCAAGTATAATCTCCCCGATTTTTATCAGTAATTATTGTAAAATCTCTTCTGATAAGGTAATTTCTCCACTTCTTAAGAGCTTTAACAATTGTGTGGCCACAGCTGAGTGTTTCTTTTCGCAATGTTACAAAGTCCTTGAAAAAAAAAGTCACTGGCCTTCCATTTTGAGTTAATGTTGTAACTATAGTATAATTAGACGCATCAGTCGCAACAACAAGTGGAACATCTTCTTCAGTGGCAATCTACACAGTCTGCTATACTTCGGTTTATTTTTTTCAAAATCGGCAAGAGCTTTGGGAGGAAGGAAAAAAATACAATGGTACACCACTTACAGAATTTTATCAAAGAATTTAGTAATCCACTTTGAATAGTGAGAGAATGTGCCAAGAGTCATATGCAAAGAATTTAGATCATGAGGAGCAGGATATTCTTGTTACTTGGATCAGGCCTAATTTTCTTGTCACTAATTAGGTATCCGAGTATACTAATAGATCTGAGAGAAAATTTCCATTTTAAATTTCAGTATAAGATCATATTTCTTTACTGTTGACATAAATATTTCAATTTTTTTTCATGGTCTTCCTAGTCTTTACCACAAATAGTTACATAATCCAAATATGCAAAGGTACTTTCTATCATTTCTGTATCAATAATAGAATCAATTGTTCCTTAGAATGAAGCAACACATTTTTAGTTCCATACGTTATTCTGGTACACTGGTACAGTCTACCACCAGCTTCAAAAGCGGCATACTTTTTATCTTGCTCAGAAATCTCAACCTGATGATATGAACTACGAATATATATTGAACTAAATACGGAATACTTAGCCATATTTTATATTATAGAGACTCTATGAAATGAATAGGATAGGCATCTAAGAGCACAAACCGGTTTATGGTTTGAGATTAGTTTATAACAAAACGGTTTTTATAAATCTCACCAGAAGTTACAAGAACTTGGGCGCTCCATGGAGAATTACTAGGTTCTATTATCTCATCGGCAAGTAGCTTGCTAACCACTGATATATTATACTCTTCGTCTTCTTAAGAGTGACGGCGAAATTTAACAGCTATTCGGTGACATATAAGTTGCAGATAAAAGTCTGAAGGCACGTAAAAGGTTTTCATCAACCAAATGCAAGTTCAACCCTGGTATTTTGACACAGTATATCATGGCCAAGATTTAAGTCCGAACATAATCCTGGCATAACTGAGAGTTATACATTTCTATTAAAATTTTCTTCTAGGCATGAGCAAACAAAGCAGCACTTAGTGATGGTCATACAATTGTTTGACGAAGCCACGCTTAGCTTTATTACGTTGCTGTTCACTTCTGTTAGAGCCCATCTTTGCTTTATTACGTTGCTGTTCACTTCTATTAGAGCCCATCTTTCTTCCTTTTCCTTTAAATACTGGCTCAAACCATAATTAATTATCGGTTTTCCATTTACCCAACTCAAATAGCAGCTAAGATGAATAACACAATTAAATAACACATTAAACACTTTTGTTTGTCCAAGTTTTAAGCAGTTACTTCACAGATTATTATTTCCGTTGGAAAAATTTACACAAATCTTGCAGTAACGCGAACTGCATTATCAACTCATTGAAAGTTACCTATGAAGAAGGAAATTGAGGTTCCCTGTAAATATCTCAAGAGGCATGACGAATATCCTTTCAGTGTGTTCGTTACGTGCCAAGTTATGCATCTATTTCCGTATGAATATACCAAGTTTTGCAACTGTTAAGATTCTGCATGTATCTTTTTCTTGTGGATATACTCACGTTTGCAACGCTGTGAACGGGTTGGATGCACAAAGTTTTGCTTCCGTAATGGTTGTGGATACACAGGCTACTGCTTCTGTTGTAAAATTTTGTGTGCAATTTAATATTGGATAGAGTGTGTTTAACCCTTTATTATTGTACCAATCCGTAGAGGACAATACTAAGATATGAACGAAGTGACAACACATTTTTGCCTGAAAACGGGATTTTGCAATTGGACGACTCAATTCAAAAGATTTATACCAGTGTGTCCATTGAAGAGAAGACAGAGAAGATCCTGGCTCAGCATCGAATTTCCCCTGTATAAAATAATTTTTAGTAATATTTCTATGCTCAATAAATTGTTCTATAGCAAATATTTAGAAATGAAACTTCTCCATAAATGTTATTGAGCATAAACATTAGTAAGTGTAAGTTCAAACTTTGTGAAATCAACAAACATAGAGTAACTATAATGATATAGTATTTTCAGAGATATAGTAATTAATATCTTGAGTTAACACTTCGTTAATTTCGTAACAATTACCGGTAACTTACAATTTTCCGCGGGCCGCATAAACACCTTTCGCGGACCGATGTGATCCGCGGCCCACAGATTCGGGACAGCTGATCTAAACATAGTAAAATAGGATTTCGTATGTCAGCTACTGTCCATAAATGTTTTTGTTACGTAATGGATTATTTGGCTAAAGGCATTACTGACCCACAAAAGGCCTGTAGTTATCGCTGATTTCTGAGATTCCTCTATTTTATGAACGTCAGTTTCCTGTATAAAGATATAACTTAAGAATTTTATTTTATAACATTTTGACCACATCTAACGAACGTTCCATGCGACGTTAGAAGAAAATTTAAGCTGTAATAATAATGTCAGCTTCATTGAAAAAAGTGTTGTGTAAGAAAATTTTTAGCTGCTAAAGTGGGACTAAAATTGAGGCGTTCATTTAAGAATAATTATTTCATCTGTTCTCATTAATAATTAAAAAGTTAATCCTCTTGCTGTGCTGTACTATGAAACTCGTGTAAAGTGAAGTGTATGATGTTTGTACAGGAGAGGAGCTACCAACAGTGTACGAGTACTTCACTGCAGGAGGCATACACTCTACTCTGACTACATTGCCGGACAACTTCCAGCTGAATGGCAAGAACATCACTATATTGAGTGGCGCCATACATTACTATCGAGTACATCCACAACTGTGGCGAGACAGACTGAGGAAGCTGAGGGCTGCTGGCTTCAACACCGTTGAGACGTGAGTTACCTCCACTCTCTCTTGTCACGAGCATTGTATAGGCAGGCTGAGAAAACTGAGGGCTGCTAGCTTCAACACTGTTGAGACGTCAGTCAGCTATGCACTCTCTTGTCTTGAACCTGGTATAGCTAGGCTGAGATATCTAGGGACTGCTGTCTTCAACACCATTGAACCATGAGTCAGCTCCACTCTCTCTTGTCACGAGCATTGTATAGGCAGGCTGAGAAAACTGAGGGCTGCTAGCTTCAACACTGTTGAGACGTCAGTCAGCTATGCACTCTCTTGTCTTGAACCTGGTATAGCTAGGCTGAGATATCTAGGGACTGCTGTCTTCAACACCATTGAGCCATGAGTCAGCTCCACACTCTCTTGTCACGAGTGTTGTAGGCTGTGTAAACTAAGGGCTTCTGGCTTCAGCACCATCGAGACGTGAGACAACTTTGCACTCTCTTGTAACAGGCCTTGTATTGACAATTAAGGAATCTGAGGGCTGATGGCTTCAGCACTTGAGAGATGTAAGCAGACTCCACACTTTCTTGTCAGGAGTCAGCGGCATCAAAAAAACATTGATGCATGAAAATAATTTTAATTGTTAAATGGTACATAGTTGGGTGGTATTGCGGTTTTTTGGCTACCTGATTGAAGTTTCATGTTCTCAAGAAAACAGGAATCTGTAATTGCATTCATGAGAAATTTATGAGGATTTATGACAGTCATGCTCACTTTGAAATATCCGCTTCAGAATAAGTATTTTATGCTCTATTAATAGTAACGTTTTCTTGTTTACTAGAGGTCCTTACTGATTTGACGTATTATTTGCTTTAGATTGAAACGGTCTTCCATAACGAAATTTTTGGTACTTGTGACAAATTTATTCTACAGTTGATTTACAGTTTCCACAGAATATTAATTTTAAATTTAATTCCATGCACTTTAAAACCATATATATAGGCCGCATTTTAACTACTATAAGACATAGCCCTATGAATTTCAATTTTACTTTCCTTTGAAGTGTCCGCAAAAATTTACGTATTTGTTTACTACGCTATTTCCAATATTATTTGTTTTTACTTGGAAGTGGCCGGCCTTAGATATAAAAACCTGGTGTAACCAAGCAATATTGAGCCTGTGGTTGTTTGCCATTACATTTCGCAGAAATACGGGTTATATGACAAACACAACACACTGCCCGGGACCAGGTGAGGTAGTTTTTATAAAATATTTATTATCTTGTTCTTAATAAAAATATTACACAATACATAAAATACACAATATGCAACTTAAAATGAAAATGAATCCTGTATCATTTATTTAAAAATAAATACACACATAATACACACCATTAATAGCAAAAACACCATTACTACATAGATTAGTACTTCTATAACTAAAAAAATTAATATATTTTTTTTGTTAGATTCTTCTCTTAAGTGAAGGCATGGTATATTTCCCACACAATCTTAACATCTGCCCTTTTCATTGAATGCTGAATATATACATGAATATTAATAGGCTGGCTTACGGAATGTATTAGAGAGACATTGTAACTTGTGTCAACTCGACAGGTACATCCCATGGAACCTACATGAGCTGCAGATGAACCAATACGACTTCGGCGACAAAGGCAACGACTTCTCACCCTTCCTCAACGTGACACGGTTCGTACAGACTGCACAAGAAGAGGACTTGCTTGTCGTCATACGCTCCGGTCCATTCATCGCTGCCGAGTGGGACTATGGTGGTCTTCCCGCGTGAGTACTACACTAGCATGTTGTTCCGATAGGAATGAAACTATTGGTGTACTCATTTAGTTCAGAAAACTGTTATTACACACTCACTGCACGTATACTCGATTAATGTTTTATACGTTTCAGCCAGAAGCTTGTGTAGTAATCAATGACAATAAACACGTAAAGTTTCAAAATCAATTACTGAATTAAAATGTCGCAATTTTTAAATAAATTAATAGTATTTATTTAATTCGCTCGTTAAAAAAATTAGTAAATAATTTCATCCATCTTATAAAGGATTGATAGCCTAGATATTATGAAGAAAATTCAAAATAACGTATATGTGCTGTTTAAATTAATATAATTCTTAGAACCAAAACATACATTCAAAACTACACTGGCGTGCTTCGAGCGTATATTATAAATAGATAACTGATAGTGGTATTTAATATTATATGATAGAAACTTGTAGTTAGGACCCAAATATGCTAAAAACATGAGACTGTAATACATTAGTACATACCGCAAAATGTGTCATTCCTGTACTTTTAATGTAACCTTCATACTATACCGAAACTTTTAATATCAATATGCAACGATATTACTTGTAGTCCTGTTAGATATTAATTGAAAAAGAAAATACCACGATGATGTGACGAAAAAGTTAACAAACTCAAATTTCGCACGAAAATACATGGAAACTGTTTTAATTTGTCAAAATACTACAGCGAAACATTTGGAAATATTATAAAACAATCTACTTGGTGTTCTTTTGTGCCAAATGCAAATAAAATTATTTCGGCAAAGTGCACCACAACAGCTGATCAGAAAGATAACATTACGTCACAGCATGGTAAGAAATAGGAAAAGATCTTGCTGTGATTATATGCCAGAAACTGGTATCTGCTCTTGCTTCTGATATGAGGGGTTGGGATTGTTGAAAATTCATCTCCTTCGGGCCAAAAATTCTTTACCGAGAATCTTATCTTCTAGTGAAATTATATTCGTACGTGTTCCGCGACAGTTGCTGCAGGCTGAAATGCATTCCATCCCAACATTTCGACAACTACATCGTCCAGAATTTGTCACCCTCCTTACTTTGTTTGGAAGACAAGCGTTCTTGGAAGCAAGGAGGTGACAAATAATTTTTAATTATGATATGAACAAGATTGCAAATAAATTATCAACTTTATCTTGGCTTCTGGGTGTGAGGCGCATCTGATGGTTGTCTTGCTACGTTTTGGCAGTCATTGCAGCTGTCATCATTAGGTAGTCAGAAGACCTAGTGATAGATGCCGTCGCCGTTTCCTCATGTGCCATCCGAGGCCGCGCTGTCGCGAGACCGAAAGCCGAAGCTTCCATAACTCGCTGGGTGTTTGTAAAATCAAATGCACCCCGACAGTCTAGTTTCAAATCATTGGAACGGCGGTGTGGCGCATGTAACTGTTTTAGCTGGGCTCCGGACCCGTATTTAAGGCTGGAGGGGGGTTGTTGCCATTAATAAAATTACGTTTTTGTGTAAACGACGGGGGAGTTAAGCTCCCCTCCAGCTAGGCTGGAGTGATGTAGTGTCGTGATGTCTGTATAGTGAGGTGAGTGTTGTCAGCAAGTGGCTAGCTAAACTCGCGGAGTAGTAGTGTGTGAGTCCCTACGACCATTAGAGCCGCTCCAATCAATCCCAGTAGGTTAAATGCAGGCCACGTATAGCTTACTAACTGAGGATCAGGCCTGACCTCTCCCATGGTTATTATATCGTGTATTCGTTTGTGACAAGAGAAGAGAAAACCTTTAATATTTGTTAATGAGCGCTGAACTGTGAGATGTACATCGTCTCGACCTGAAACAGAGGACTAGCAGGTCAATGTGTCGTTAACACGTTCCCTTAATATACACAATGTCCCAATAATACTATTTTTTTAAATTTTATTTAATTTATTTTTTATATAACATATTTTTGACAGATAAAATTATCTACAAGGATAGTGAGCAGCTTGAAAAGCTGAGTCAATAAAAAATAAAGAGAAAAAAACTTCCTGTTGGAAAGAAACAAATTTAATTAAAACACAAATAATAGGTCTAGGTCTACTTCTAAGATTAAGCAAAATATATATAATTACTATCTGGACAGTGTTGTGTCGTGTTACTGTAGAGTAACATAGGTTTTTTATTTTTTTTATTTTTTAATTGTTTTTTTTTTTTGTTTTTATAAATATTTAAAATAAACTAAATTTGTGTACAGTTCCCCTCTCCTCCTTGCCATGGACTGGTGTGCATGCCCTTGGCCTGGTTAGCGAGCGAGGCTGGGGCCGACCTCTTACTCACGTCCCTACACAGCCAGCCCCTGACAGAGCTCCTCATGTGTTTGTGTCGTGTCTGTGTTGTATGATGTTACGTGTAGACGGTGTGGTGTGTGGCTTGAATGTGCACTGCGCGACTGGGTTGAACAGTTTTGTTTAGCAGCCCTCGCTCCCTGACCGGCCGGCCAGGCCCTTGCACTACTGGCTTTCGTGGCTGGTGTAACAAGAATCACAGTTTTGGTTTTTTGTATTTTCTGTGCTCTGCGGGGTTACAATTTCATAAATTATTAATATTTGGATTGTCTTGATGCATTAAAGTGTTGTAGAAGTTATTATTCTTACCCGGATGACTTCCGCGATGTATGTAGTTCTGAGTAACCGGTGTATAGTTTTATTGGACGTGTATCTGCCTTGGTCTGAAATTACTCTAAGATATTTGTTTTGTATTCTTTGAACTTTTAATAAATTACTGTTGGAGGCGTGGTCCCACACTTCACATCCATATAGCAGTGCCGGGAGGATTACTTGTTTGTATAGAAGTAATTTTTTGTTCCTCGGGAAGTTGGGTGCTTTAAATAATGGGTATAGTTCTCTTAACTTACCTATCGCTGCTCCGCAGATATTTGTAATGTGTGGGCCCCAGGTTAAAGTTCGGTCTAGTGTTATACCTAGGTATTTAGCAGTTTTTGTGTATGGGATGTTTTGGTTAAAAAGCTTTAATTGCGTGTTTGTTTATGTGGTTTTTTTTAGTGATAATTAATGTTTTAGATTTGGCCAGGTTTATTTTAATTCGTCATTTAGTGTACCACTGTTCTAGGGTTGTTAGTTGTCTTTGCATCGCTATTAAAGCATATCTTAAGTTTGCGTGATGTTTAATGATTGCTGTGTCGTCGGCATACATTTGAATGTTAGTTTCTGTTTGTGGAATGTCAGCCGTGTATGAATTATACAGAAAGGGGGAAAGAGCTGAGCCTTATGGTACTCCTGCAGTTAATGTTCTAATTGAGGATTTTGCGCCGTAAAATTACGTAGAATTTGCGGTCGTTTAGGTAATGACCTAGTAAATGTATATATTTTATAGGGAAATTTGTGTTTATTAATTTTTGAATAAGTTCTGGTAGCCACACTTTATCAGAAGTTTTATCTGCGTCTAGGAATGTTATAACTGTATATTTTATATAATTATCGTTAAATCCGTCTGTAGCATCTTCGATTATTTTTATTAGTGGGAGTATTGTGCTGTGTTCTGCCCTGAAGCCGTATTGATTATTTGGTATTAGATTATTAGCTTGTGCGTGATCTTGAAGTCTGTATAATAGTATTTTCTCAAATATTTTACTCATGCTTGGGAGTAGGCTGACTGGTCGTCTATTTGCTGGATTTGCCGCGTTTTTACCGGGTTTAGGTATAGTTATTATTTTCGCGAGTTTCCATTGGTCCAGGAATCGTATTAGTTTTAGAACAGCATTATATATGTTTAGAATATATTCGATAGCGTTGAGTGGAAGTTTTTTGAGGGTTTCGTATTTTATATTATCCGATCCGCCCGATTTGTTGTTTGGTCGTGTTTTGATTACTTTCATGATTTCGGCAAGGGTGATTGGTTCAACTTGTGTCCGTTCTTGTAGTTGTAAGAAATTATTTATATTATTTGTCACTTGTACTGTAAAATTTCTGTTTAAAATGTCCGCGTTTGGTGAGAATTGAGTTACCGAATGCCAGCAATCGCGTTTGCTTTTTCCTCACCAGTGTAAACTATTCCCTGTTGTGTTTCTATCGCGGGGGTCGAAAGATTTTTAATTTTTCCCGAAGTGTTTTAGTTAGGCGCTACATCTCTCTAGGGTTTTGCGTCGCTTCTAAAGTGGCGTTGCTCCATTTGTTTATTTTAATGTTGTCTAATTGCTGTTTGGCCTGTCTCTTAAGTCGGTTATATTCGTATTTAGCCCTCGGGTCTCTAGTTCTCTGGTATCTGTTTCGTGCTTGTCGCTTTTGTACAATTAAAAAATCGATTCCCGGGAAATTTTGCCTTGTGTACTGACGTTTATTAAGAAATTCGGTGTTCTGTGATAGAGTTTCAGTTAGTGTATCTGTTAGTAATTTAACTTCAAAATTTAGGTCTTCACTGTCATTTATTACTGGTATTTCTTTTAGTTTAGGTGTTAAGTCTGATCTAAAAAATTTTCCAGTTTGTTTGAGGGATTTTAGTTTGGAACGGGTTATTGTTTCTGTGTGTATTTAAAGTAACTTTAATTAAAACCGGAAAGTGATCTGAATCTAATTCATCTAAAGTCTCTGACTCGATTCTCGCATTTGGGAGGTTCACTAAGGCAATGTCTAAAATGTCTGGCTGTCCGCCGTTTGTTGGGTAATGCGTAGGGGTTTCAGGTGAGAAGATAGTATAGTTATTTCTGTTAGCATGTTCACTTAGAATTCTGCCACATCTGTTTGTTGCTATACAATTCCATTCCGTATTTTTACTGTTTAAGTCTCCTGCAATTAAAAAGTGTTGCTGTTCACCGATTACTTTGTTAATGTTAAGGTCGTGTATGTTTATTGAAAGTTTGGTTTCCCGTAAACCGGGGCCATATGAATGTGCGTGTGTCTGTTTTTTAATTGAATTGCTGTGGATTCAAGATATTGTAGATTAATTATATTTATTGGGTTGTGTTGTATATTATTCTTAATTAAAATGGCCGCGCCTCTTCCGTGTCCATTGCGGTCTGTTCGGTAAATAGTGTAACCGAATATTGTTAATCCTGTTTGTTGTTTCGAAATAGTTTCAGTGATGAAGGCAATATCAATTCCGTATATATGTAGTACTTGTTCTAATTGGTATAGTTGATTTTTAACCCTGCAGGCACTCCAATTTAATACGGATAGTGTTGGTACGGGGTCTGTTGTTTGCGCCATTGTTGTGGAAGGGGGAATTCCACTAGTGCTTGCATGAAGAGTACTTGTTTTTCAAAGGTGCTTGTGGCCCTCCTGATGGGAGCGAAATACCGCCTGAAGTGGTGTATGAGTTGGTGGAATTGTACGTCACGGAGTATTTCAACAAATGCGTGGATGTCGCTTAGTGTGTGTGTGCGTCGAGCCCCGTAGTTGTTTGGGACTGCGAAGGTGTTTCTAGTAAGGGCGGACGTCTGTTGCTGTGCAGTGCAGTCATGTTGTTGACGTCCGGCCTCGTCACCCAAGGCTCAGGTCCCGAAGTCGAGCCCACTGCCGGTTGCTTTGGCTCGCATCTGCCGCCCGCGGCCTGACTGCTTTCAGCCTGACCACTGTCAGCTTCTGCCTGCCTCTGCTGCCTCAGGGGTACGGTCCGGAGCTGAACCATGGGCCCTCGTGATGTTTCTGTGGTGGTGTAGTGGTGGCTGCGGGTCTGTGTTTGTTTTTTGTGGCTCTCAACGATGGCCTGGTATTTCTTGCAGCTCTTATGCGCATTGTGGTGACCCTCCTCCCCGCTGCTTCAAGCTCAAATTTACGCCATTTAATGGTGTGTTTTTTCCCGGGCTTCCTAAATTGTTCTTCTCCAAAGCCCTGGAGAGTAGTATTGTTGCATGCTGTAATTCTGGGGCCTGTGTCGCAACACCTTATGGACTAGCCCCTGTTTCACGAGCTGGGTGGCTACGTGAAGGAAGTCACGCCGACACTACGTCATGTCCCAACTGCGCTTTTACCCTGCGAAGCGGCCTACGTGACTCAAGCCATGTAAAAAAAATTATGTAATGTATATTTTTATGCCCCTGTAATGCGGTAAAGCCCCGACTGTTTCGAGGAGTATAAGAGGGCCGAATCGACAGATTTGGGGACAGTTCGCTATAAGTCGTGCTAGAAGAAGGTGCTATGCTTGTGGAGAGAGACTGGTGAAGACATCTTGGTGACGTCAGAGTCTACTGTGAGGCGGCAGGCGGCTACCTTCGGAGCATTGTTAGGCGAAACAAGTGGACTCCTGCGGCGGGCTGACGAGCGAAGAGGAGGTGCGCGACGGGAGTCGAACCGAAGACCTCAAGAGCGAAGACAGCGGTGCATTCGGGGTGCTGCACAGCACATGGCGATTCATCACCACTGCGGACTATTATGGTTGTACACTGTCACTATTTGAGAGACTGTTGATTGGATATATGACTGAATTTTATTGTAATTTATAGTGTTTAATTAATTGATGGTAGACATTTTTGTGCTTTAATTGTCAACGTTGATTAACGTGTTTGTGACACAGGAGTAATTGTGTGCATAACTAATTGTGTTGTGAAAGTTATAGTCGATTGCTGTTTGGTGTTTGTATAGGCTTTGTGAGCTAGTAAATCAATAACTTAATTCAACTCTTTTATTTCTAATTGTAAGACCTCTATCCCAAAATAATTCATGGGAATTGCCGACATTAAAGCCGCGTCTCCACCAGCCGAACATGCTCGGCGAACAGTGTTGGCGAACACGATAAACGGACAAACATTAAATAAAAGTTCGCCGAACACGTTCATCGAACAATTTCAGACCAACAAATCAGTGTTCGGTCTGAATAGACGCAGTGCACTAGTTTTGAGTTAAACAGTGATGAGTGCGCCCCAGCAGCGTCGACG
>PNEQ01043816.1:0-13617 GCA_003012365.1 Medauroidea extradentata
TTTTTTTTTTTTTTTTTTTTTTCAATTATTGTCATTTTAATATTTAATGTAGGTCTTACAGTGATGTTCAACAATAAAATACAAAACAATTGAATCCAAGAAAAATCTCAGCAGCTGATTTCATTAACCAACTTTTAAAGTAAAAAAAATACGTACATACATAAGTACGTACATTTATACATATTTTTATATAATATTATTCACATTGGCTACCCTACCTCGCCACTGTGCCTGACGCATCCCACACTCATTATTTTAAGTGGCAAAGTAAATTTAATGTGTCCCGAGTGGTTCTGTGACTAATGTTACTAGACGAATGTCAGTGGTCATTCATATAAGATTTCAAATTATTATTCTTTTGAAGAATTTGAAAGATGAGTTCTTAAAGTTATTATTAAAGTAATATTTATTTGCAATTATTATTCAAAGATAAAAAAAAATAATGTTCAAATTTTCATATTGGTATGTTGTTTTACATACAAGGAAAGACATTTCTTTAAACAATAAGCTTTATCTTAAAAAGTTAATGTGACATGACTGTTCAACCTTATAATACCAACAATTTTACAAGTTAAATACTCATGTAAATAACTTATTAATTTATTGTTTTGTAAGCAGTGTACGGAAATAGACGTCCAAAATAAGGATTTTTAAACTTTTGATGTGTAGAATCTATTCAATTTCACTGTGAGTGCCATTGGGAACACCGCGGCGACGGCGCGCCCGGTGGCGAAGAGAGGCGCACTTCGACTTTGATCGACTCTCGATTACCTTAATCCCCTTTACCTTCACCTTCCCTCCCTTGCCCCTCCCTCCATGCACGCGCGGCAGGCGTCTTGCTCAGGCATCAGCGTGTGGTGTGTGGGCTCTTGGTCTTTTCGGTATTAGCCTTCTGTGAGGCAGGATCGAAGTCTGCTGTATGGGGGACAGCATCGGCGAACGAATGTAAGTTTGCGAGCTCCTAGTAAAACCTTTGCGGCTTAACCCCTTGCAGACGATGGAGGCGGCCGTAGGCTTGCTGGTTGTAATGACTCTGGTTATTGACTTTTCTAAAGTCTTTTTCGGCACCGCCTTGTGAAAAATTGTTTTCGGCTTGTACTGTTTTAAGCTCGAAGTGTTTAAAAAATCCAAAGGTTAAATATTCAGTTTGTCTTGAATTTGGCAGACCGCTTTACAGTATTTGTTTGTATTAATGTTTGCGTCGTCAGCTGCCGAAAGTGGCTTTATTGGAGGTGAGAAGAGTAAAAAGTACTATAGGAGCCCGTGTACGTGGATTGGTCATTATACTTAATGGTCTAAAACGATTCAGACACGGAAATTGCCTGTGTGCATTTCCCCTTTGTTCATGCCGTAATCGTTCTTGTGACAGTGCCGAGGCACTGACATTTCGTACAAATTGTGTGTCATTTGGTATATTTATTGGCACAACTTCTTATATTTATTTATTGGTCATAACGGACTTGTAAGGGCCCCTTCAGGGCGGATTTAGTGTATGCCTAATAACTGAGTTCAACGCGACATGTAGCCCGCTATATGTCTTGCAGGAGGCTTCCATTTTGTAATATTCAAGGTATAGTTTGAAAATTCATCTAGAATTTAGATTGTTACAAATACGTCCCACGTTGGACATGGTGGCATGAGATTATAATTGTATTTTGAAGGTTGGCGCATATTGCTGCCCTTTATAAACATTGATGTAATGCTATTGTGTTTCACACATTTGTATTTGAGAGTTATAATCATACTTGTGCATCTATGCACGTTTATATGTTTCTCGTGTTTACGGTCATTGAATGGCCATTATATTTTCAGAGTTGTAATCATGCAATAAACAAACGTAAATGAAATTTTTAGGTTTGATTTGGGTAAACCCCGGCTTCACCAAATTTGTGTTATTTGGGTCTGTGCTATGTATCACACTTTTCACATTTTGCTGGAGGGTTCATAACAGTCCCCACACAATATTGGAACAAAAAAAAGTTTTAATATTCACACATAATTACTGCTCTTTAATGTGTTGTTTTCAGGTAGGAAATATATTTTTTTTTTAATTTTTAAATTACTATTATATTAATATTTAATGTACAATTATGTTCAATAATAAAACAAAATGTATCCGACTTAGATTTGAACACTATGAAAATTATCAGCAGCTTAATTATTTGACCAACTTTTCACAGCTAAAAATATAAGTACATTCAAATACTTTTTATAAAAAAAATTATGCTCATTGGTACCACCCCTTCATCCCCACTGTGTCCAACACCTCCCGTTCTCATTTTTTAATGTGGCAAGGTAACTTTCATGTATTCTGAGCACATTGCAGTGACAATATTATACGAATACAAATTTACACCTAGACGGGGTTGGGAATCGAACCCAGTACCTTTCGCATTTTCCAAACAGTAATCAGAACATAACAGTGCTGTGGTAAAACTATAGTACACATTGTTATATTTCAATAGCAGTGTTGATGCTCGTTGATGAGCAAAATATCCAAACTCGTGAAAATAATCTTTGAGAAAAATTACATCAATCATTTACTGTGCAGCATCATTTCATTCCAGTTATACTTCGTTTTCGAGTGTGTGACACGCGCGGCAAAAGAATTGCTTGTGTAAATTAATTTATACTCTGTAGGTTAGCCTCCGTAGAGTGTGAATGCGTGGAGTATGGATGGCGAAGGGAGGGGAAGGCTGGAGATTGAGAGAGCATGTAGGGTTGGAAAGAGAAGGGACGAGTGAAGGGGAAGGTGTTACTGCGCATGCGCCACTGTGCTTAGAGGTCCTGGATCTAGGCGCAAGTGCTCGTGACCAGCTATCTTTTCATGGGAAAGGAAGGAAGAAAAAAAGAGCGTCATTCTTTTCTTTCCTTCCACCAACCCCTCAAACACATCGGGAGAGATAAGAAGGCAAGCTTGCTGCTGTCACCGCATGTTATCTTAGGGGTGAGGGTATCTCAATAGCTTGCAGGAGGAGGGGGGGACATCCTGAAAGCGGCTGGCACAGCAGAGCAAGGCACACACGTGCGAGGCTAAAGCCGGCTTTCCACTGGTGTGTGTCTGGGCGCGCATGGTGACGTCAGGTACCAGAGGACCCTCCGAGGCGATGTGTGTCTACCCCCGGCTCAGGCAATTTCCACTGAAGGTCAAAATACGCGCAACCCTCTAGCGCAAGAAAGCCTGCGCAAGGTCAGGGTGCTGGAGCAAATAACGGACAAGAGCCTTTCCCCTGTGCGTGTATCAGAGCCCCGGCCTGCCAGATAGGGTGGTGCAGGTGACATGTTCTAGACAGTTTACGACATGGATTTCTCATCATAAGATAACATATAATACAAAACATTAACATAAACCAGAATCGGGCATGGTGATTTGTTTTAACATAAATATTGAGGGTTCTTTAATATTCTTAGCTATACGGGGCCTCACCTACCACGCGCTTAAAATGTGTTGCAGCGTGTTTGTACATACATTTTTTTTTAAAGAAACTATTCCACATACGCCCAATGTGTCTATGTACGAAAAGAAAATACACTCCAAATTTTCAAAGCATCACGACGGTTAGAAAAAACGTTTCGGAACCCTTCAAAATGGCTAAAACCAGCTTTTTCATCCTGTTAAATCTGAAAAACTACTCACGGGATTCGTGTGAAAATACTCTAGGAGCATGCAATGGACTTCGCTTAAAACTATTCACCAATAAAAAGAGAGGGTCACCACTGGAAGTGTCAGTCAGACGAGTGATCTACGATACCACTGCACACCGTTTCAGTGTCTTATTGCGGTAGAGGTGATACTGCACCAGATGAGCCAGTCAACATCGCTCTTGACGCCGTGCCTCACTCACACAAACATAAGACCAGTAGGTGGGCGTCTTAAGTTAGCTTAAGGATTTGTCAGCATACTTCGACGCACTAGATACTTGTTTATAGTTGAATTGAATGCGGTATGAGTATGTTTAATGTAGTGTACATGAAAATACAATAATAAAACGACAGTTTAATTTTTAAAACTGTAGCTATCACTTACCGGGCATTAAATGTGAAAATTCGGCCAGCACGATCAAACCATCATTTATACCATGCGAAAATAATATTAACCTAAATAACAGCAGCTTAACACACGGGGACATATTTTCCCCCCACAGTTTGAAATAATTAAACCGTATTTCATATTTGATGGAATTTTTACGAAGTAATTTTTAAGTGGTATTTCAACAGCACATGCGAATCCATGCGACGATTTAATAGACTTTTTTGGGAAACAGTAAGCATTACTGGGTTTATTACATTTTGCAATGGAACACGATATAACTAACCAATGTATTTCTCAATAAGAAGCCGTAAATTCAGCGAATTTCAACAAAATAGATAGTTAATTGGGAACTGACGTGCCGTTGACTTCAACAGCATATTTTCTTTTAAAAGAAGTCAACGCAATTTCTTTTTTGTGTAATAATGCGAATACAATTGGCACGAATTTGTATTAGGACTGTTTAAATGCCCATTTTTCATCTGTGTTTTAAGCGTATTTTACGACTTGAAAGTAGTTTTGAAGTTTTTAAAAACACTACATTATAAAATACATTAATTAGAAAATTTTTGCTTTTTTTTCGAACACAATTATGAGGACTTCAACATTAAACATTGTGCATAAAGTAAAGCCACGTGTACTATTTCTTTGAAATACGGCAGTTTGTTTTGCTGTAGATGTAGGTGAAGTGAGATGAGGATGGAGCGGCGACTGAATGTAATGGGTGTATCCCAAAAAAAAGTGAAAGGTAACCAGAAATGTTCACGACATTTCTCACACCTGACGAGTTGCAATATCAAATATTTTGAAATTAATGTTTAAAAATTCAGAAATTTTAAATTCCGATAGTTCTTATATTTATTTTTATAAATAATAGTTCTCTTTCTATTTTTTCTGCGGTTTTATTGGAACTTATTTTTATAGGTGCATCACAAAAATATAAAATGTACAGTATAAAATCTCTTCAACACTTTGTGGAAGTGTTAGCCTGTCGTACAAAAGAGAATGCATGTTAATTGGTTACTGTTTTCAAATAGTTTTTGTAGTAATCGAAATGTTAAAAAAGCGAATTTATAGTGGCACTTATAACTGCAATAAAACATTTTACTGGAGTATTAAAATGTACACCAAAATATGGACTACAGATGAAAGATAAATTACTACTTTAAAATAGTTTCACACAACGTAGTAAAATTGCTTTATTATTGCTCGGTTAAAATTAAAATCTGTACCACTCTAAAAAAAAAAAAAAAAAATTCACCCTTGCACATAATCGCTATAAGATATAACGTTAATATTTCAGCCATTTTTAAAAAGAGAATATGTCTGTTTGCTTACTAAGCTTTAACTTTGGCATCTACGAGACTGTAACTTCCGCGAAAAAGTTTACAGTGTAATTGCTGGTCGATTATATCACCAAACTGTACTCGTATACAGTTTTTAAAATATAAATCCACACATATTGCAAGTTTTTGAAAGCCTATCAATCTACATGTGCCTACAGCTTCTCTGGCTATGTCGCCTATCGTAGGAAGTGCGGGGAGTGCCAAGCACATCTTGCCCCCTCAGTGTGGCAGCTGTTTCCACTGTACGTTGTGAAGTAGCTGGCCTCACCAGTCCCTAAGGTGGACAGTTATCCTTTTTTTTTTATTTTATATATATAATCTATATTTATTTTAACTTTAAGTTGCCACTGAAGCTTAATACAGCAGATGACATGCCAAAATGCATAAAAGAGCCTCTGAGATTTTAAGGTAATTATTGAGCCATAAATATAGTGTTAAAACATGTGCAAGTTTAAAGTGGTGAGATTAAAAGCCCACAAAAGGTTTAGTAGTACTGTTGCCCAGCTTGCCAACAGAGTGTCGATCTGTTGCCTGTAAGTTAAAGTGAATGTTTCTTTATTCAGAAATTCAAGTACAACCAGTGAATGGACTTTCCCCTTAATGTCTGTAAGGGATTCCATTCTGAAGAATCAGCATACCTCAAATGTTTTTTGAGCACAAGTCAGAACTCCAGCTATTGTAACAATTTAGTATTTTGAATGTTTCAGGTTAGTGGCAGTCTTTCCAATCTATAGGGCAATAGTGATAATCATTGTTTTTGTAAGTTTTTGAGGTAGGCCATGTTGGGTGTCTACTTACAGCTGATTGAATTTGCTGCATTTTTTGTCTTTTGTAACTCTTTCTTAAACTTGAGTGTTAAGAAGTTATGCAGGATTTTAATGTTTGTTGAGCCAATGCAGTCAGTAGGGCTTCCTTCCTTTCTTTCCTTTTTGTCTAGCCGAGTAGATGGCTAACTCAGGTTGTTCCAGGGCAGGAAACTACGTCACTCGGCCGAGTGCAATATTTGTTTATTATTTCCAGCCGTTTCAGACATAAGATACAATTTTTGTAAACTGTATTGTTCACGTTAGCCTTGCCGTTATCATTTTGTAAAGCTTTAATCCTTTGTAATTTTAATTAGTATATTCTGGATTAAAGAGAGTTTACGGAAATACTATGAACAGTGGCGCCCTCGCGCTAGACTGAGCACGGCGGAGGCCATTGCTCGCCCCAGTCTCTCGGAGACCGTCAAGGTGTAAGGATGTGCGGAGAAGAGCTCGCGATCGGCTAGCCATGCTGCTAGCGTGGGTTGTAGCTCACCAAGTGGGTAGAGTTAGAGCCGTGTAACGTTCTACTATTCAATCCAGTTTATTTTCTATCCGTCTGTTCTCGTAAGGTGAAGGGTAGTGCTGTAACAGCATCGGGTGACTATGAGGAAAGCGTGCGAGGTAGTCGTTTTTTTTTCTTGGTTTCCAAAAATTATAATTAATGGGGTGAGCTAAAGTAAACTCCGTGCGCGGGCCGTAATGGAGATAAATCATGGCTGTGAAGGAAACCCTCTTTCGTAATAATGTAAATTCTATAATGCTGGAACTGACTGCCACGTGTTAATTAAGTATCACCGCTGTAAGCTATCAGCCTCGATAAATAAAAAAAGTTCGTAGTTTCACCACTAAGTTGATGTCTTCTCATTTTCACTGTCGAACCCACCCCATAATTGAGAGTAAAGAGACTTGTTCTACCGATGGCGTGGTTGATGTAAGGGACACTTCGAGGACCTGAGCAGCGAGGTGAATGTGAGAGGAAGTTCAAGGACAGGTACCATCACAACGTCCCTTCTCGCACAGAACCCAGGTAGTCAGGCGGCTTGTTTGAACTTCACGCACATGCGTCCCTAGGATCGCTTCCAAGGCGATCCTTCCCAGCTTAACTTTCAAACACCAAACAAGGTCTTTCCACAGCTGGATGTACCGCGCGCCCCCCAACTGTGACGTCAGGTATGAAGTTGCAGAAGGGATGCGCGCCCGAACACGCAACAGTGGAAAGCCGGCTTAAGGCTGGCAGACAGCAAGCAACCTTGGCCGAGAGACAAGCCACCCCACCCCTCCTGGCTTGCCCCCACCCTCTCTGCCGTCACACTCTTAACCAGTGTGAATGTTATCTGTCCTCTCTCTTTTACATGTTCCCAGCTACATGTCCTTTCTTCCCCCATCCTTCCTTGATCCCTCCATCATAGCGTACCTCGTGCTGTTTCACCACTCGCTCGGCTAATCCTCCAGTGTTTTTTTACATACTAGCAAGGCACTAAAATTTTTTCCCTGTAACTTGTTGCAAAAATCATGGTGCGCACTATACACGAGGGCGCATTATATACGAGTATATACGGTATTATATATCTATTTATGTTTTATTGCTCTTTGTTTATTACTCGGCACAGAGTATCTAAAATCTGTTAAGTTATTTTTGTGTTGGAATGGTTTGCCTACATTTTACATAATTTATCAGTTAATTCTGAAGTTTCTGCACATATCCTGTACAGTAACTGGTGATGATGATGGCCGAACTCAGACTTGTTCACTCACTTTGGAATGTAGCGGTGAGGTGGGGGTTGGGGTGGTGCCTGTTCAGAGGTATTCGTGTAACGGCAACTAAGCTGTGTACAGTAGACGATTGCTGCCTGTGTTGTTCAACACAACTCGGGGCTCAAGTTATTTGTTCCTTGCTGGTTCTGAGTACTCAGGATGTTTGGATGCTTCTCTCTTAAGAGCATTGCAAGCGCTACAGACTAGCCTGCTAGCAAGGTTGAGTGATTAGAAGATTTCAGGACTTTGTCAAGTCACCTCGTTAGTTTGAAGTTGGAATGCTCCATTCACCAACAGTTGAGACAATCCCAGGAATTCTGGTGCTTAGCTAATTAATTGTCAACTTCATGAAAAACTGGCACTTTTGAACTTTAATTATTACACTACACCAATGCCGTAAAGTTTCAAACATCAGTCATTCATTCTTTTGCCACGTAAGTTGTATGTGGAGCATTTAAAAAATGTTCTAGGAAATAGTAATATTGATATGTTTCTTGTAAAGCATTCATCAGTGACTGTAAATACATTTTGTTCTACTATTCCATGTAATTTATATAAAATATCAAACTATAACATATCCCAACGTTGTCTGTACAAAGAAGTCAACGTATAGTGAGCAGCAATACAAGGAAATCTCGTAGAGTGACAGAAGTGAAATATTTGAGGTTTTTTGTTGTCCATTTTTTAGTTGATAAAGTTTATGCACAACTTCTTTGCAAGTGCTTGAGATAACTGAAGTGAAATGTCACTTGTATATTTACTTTTTCCTGGTTTACATAAATATTACATACTTGTATAATTTTTGTAAAATACAAAATTTTAATAATCAAAAACCTAAACAGTCATGATTCAAGAAAAATTTTGCATGCAACCAAGTGAGCGTATTGTGGAAGAAAGGTTATTTTATAGTGGGTGACTTTACTTGAGTGCAAGTTAATAGCTTGGGAAAATAATTTGTAAAATTCGTTTTTTTCCTTTTTTATGTACATTTTTTTTTTGTGTACATATGCAAAATTGAAACTACAGTCATCATTACTTTTACGTAAGAAAAACCACTTAATGATGGCCACACAAATCTGATTTTTAAATTCAAGAACATTTCTAGGATTTCAAGGACACAAAACCAATTTTCAAGAAACGAACAACTGTACTTCCTACATGGGGATGGTCAATAACAGTTACTAGGAATACCTTAAATTTATGAAAAATGTTTAATTAATACAGTATTTTTGCCAAAAATATTACACACAAAAAAATGTATTTACACACCAAGTTACATCTGTACAATTTTTTTTTTTTCTTTTCCAGTTACAAAAAATGTATTAATCATGTGAGGATTGGAATTTGTGACACTGTAATGCATCGGCTGGACTGAAGATGTCTTTATTGAACCATAAATCCTGGTCACGGCACCAGAAATGTAATGAGTCGGGCGAATGAAGATATTGTTGTCAACCTTCGAACATCCTGGTCATGGCACCAAAAATGTAGCGCGTCGGCGCTCTATGAAGATGATTTTATTGGACCATAAACCCTGGTCACGGCACCAAAAAATGTAACACGTCTCGGCAAACTGAAGATGAAGTAACTTTGCATAATTGTTGACTTAACCTCTGACGTGGGCGGTTGTGATCGTATAGGTTTGCTGTAGTCTACATGAAATTAAAAACCTGTTGGCGTGACTGTTTTTATTAATTAACTTTAAAAAAAAACCCAACTTTACATACAGAAACTTAAGATTTCAATCATAATAGTCTTCATCATTGGCCAAGCCTGACGCTCCCGGGAGAGAACAGCTCAACCCCAAAACTTTAAAAAAAAATAAAAAAAAATTTTCAAAGTTCAAAACACGCCACGACATCTCAACCATAATATTCTCGCAAACGTGCGAGCCCTCCACTCTGTGATACCAGCACAGAAAGATTAGCTACGTATATGTGGCTGCTCCACCACCGCAACTCACACACAGCCCGCACAACCATCTTCAACCGCGTCCGACCAACAAGTACTACACAACCATACACCAAGTTACATCTGTACAATATTTTTTTTTTCTTTTCCAATTACAAAAAATGTATTAATCACGTGAGGATTGGAATTTGTGACACAATCATGGTTCAATAATGGTAACACGGCAAATGTACAGTAGACATGTTGCTTTAACTACAAAATGTTTCAAAATATGGTCCTGATGTTGCAGAAGATGAGGAATCACATTTCACAATTTTTTTTTATATTAAGGCTTACTTGATGTTGAGTCCACTGCAAGGTTTTTTTTTTCCTGCAAATTGGTTCCCATATGATATATTAATACATATCTAAACATGCTTGCCGTAGAATAGTTTTATATATGGGTACTGCAACCATGACAGTTGGAACAAGGTTATCCAACCAAATACATTGTATTTGAAACCTAAGACGCTGCAATAATACCTGCTTTGAGAATACAAAGTATCTCGAGGCTATTATTAGCATGTTGTAAAATGTTTGTTATGTTTCAGGTGTATGTAACGAAAAAATATCAACCTTAATGTTTCAATAGAGGTACGTCTTGACATGTACCAAACGGACAATTACTCAAATTTCAAAAAAATAAAAAAACTTGAGGAGAAGTACAGAAATTCAAGTATTTTTCCAGGATTTTTAAGGATATGTCAAAATCAAGGACAATTCCAAGCTTTTCAAGACTTCAAGCACGTGTGGTCACCATGCACTTTCGAGCAGGCGTTAAGGCTGTATGTGCAAGTTAAACTTTTAGACAAATTTCAGTTTCCTTGCTGTAATTTTTTTATGCATACATATGCCATAATTAAAACTGCAGTCGTTAATAATTTTGCACGGTACACACCGGGCGTATCATGTATAAAAAGCCACTTTCTAGCGGTCGGCTGGGCTGTAAGTGCAATTGAAATGGCTCAGAAATTTTTTTGCTGTAAAATTTTTATGTTCATTACGTGAGTCACGAAAATAATACTATAGTAAGGCCTTAGGATGTTTTCTGAGGATGAAATTAAGTTTGATATGAAATTAAACAGTAACAAATATGTAAGAAATTATCAACACATGTAAATAAAAAGATGATATTTGGAAATTGATTAACAAATAAATGGACGAGAAAAATTCCAGAGGGTTACATTGGTACGGACCACAGCAGGCGTATAGTGCAAATAAAGGCTCACTACGGCGAGTGCCTGAGCTGCAGAGACAGGTAGAGTGGCAACCATGGAAATTTCCACTGACAAGTAAACCAAGCACTGGGCGGGCATATACGCCCTCTGCGGTCGTTAATGTGTTAAATCAATATGATGTTAATATGTTATGTACAGTGTTAATAAAAGATAGCTTGGAAAATAATTTGAATTTATCGCTAAAAAACTATTGTTACCTATACATATTTCACTAATATATTAGAGTTCTATGTCTAAGCGCTTCTACGTATTAATACTCGAACAAGTTGAGGAAATACTTTGGTTTTTACCTGTTTGAAATTGTTGTGACTCAACCCTCCCGTATTTGACTGGATTTGTTTGTATGGACATACTCCATTGCGAAATAAATGACTGTCACAAGAAAACTAAAAATAAAAATAAGACAAGAAAACATAAATAAGCAGAGTATGCTTTAGTCATCAGGATACATACACAACGTGAAATTCCAAAACTGGAATCTGGTCAGATAAAACGTATTTGTGTCCTATTCCTCTCGCACATGGTAAGGTTAGAGACAGTTGTCATTAGGCAAGACAGTATAATTTTTTTCTTAAAAAAAATGCTTATAGCTTTGACTTTTTATTCTAACATCAAGAAAAATCGTTCTTAAACGTTCTGCAGTTGAAAATAAAATTACCATGCATAAAAAAATTTTTTAATTAAAATCTAAAAAAACGCCCCAAACGTCACCCCATTCTCCTACAGAAAGTTTTACAGAGTTAGATATTATTTTAACAATATTCCCGAAACCAGAATTTCACACATATTTAATGATTTTCTATATAAAATTTTAGTTTTGGCTGCAAAGAAATAAAACATAACACCTTCGTAGTTATTTATATATCACTGAAAATACATCTGCCAATGTACAAATAATTGCATTTAAATTAAATTGACATGTGATTTTTAAATGATTATACTTCAATACTTCATAAATGTACTTGTAGGTAGACCTGTTTTGCACTGGGGCGTTTGGATGGTACAATGCCATGACCAGCAAACACTTAGTAAACTAATAACTTGAATGAATTTTATATTCAACACATTGAAAAATTAAAAAAAAAATCTCCTTGGGCTATCTGCTATCTGTTTTGAATGTCAGCTCACTCTACAGTCAGCTAGGAGATAGGGAGTATATACAGTAAAACTCTGTTAAGAAGTTCCCACTTAAAAAGTTTTCCCTTGTAATAAGTTTGAATTATATTTGCCACTTCCATTACTACAATAGTAAATTTACCCTTTTAAGAAGTTTTTCCCTGTTAATAAGTTTGAATTTTTCAGTCCCTTCAGAAACTTCTTAACAGAGTTTTACTGTAGTACCTGGTTACATAACTCAAAGACAGTCACAAAAGCCTGGCAACTGGAAGGATCTGGACGTGTCCTACGTCATCACGGTCAGCAGGAAGGTAAGGAGCAATCTGGAGGGTTTTGTTTGCAAGCTATTAATACAATGACTATTTCATATTTTGGCATTTAGACCAGAGTGTGGACCGTAGCAGCTGGGACATTGCAGTTTAAAGGGAGCTGTGCAGTGTCAGCGGGAGACAATTGCGAATCTGTGAGACAAGTGATGGCAGGAGTGTTGGAGAACAAATGAAAATGGAACATATGACTATTGGTTTTAAAGAGAAATACTAAGAATAAGACATTACAAGAGTCGGTAACAAATGTAATATCAAAATGACTACTTGTTACAAAGACAGATATATTACATTTTTATGTAGTTTAAAATGTAAAGTAATGTAAATACAGACAGACAAAACTTCTTTAGATTCAAGAAAAATACGATAACTGTTATGTGTTTTGTCAATAATTTGGCAACATTAGTAAATTTATAAGGAAGTTAAATTTATTTTAACTAACTATGTGCAATCACCCTTAATTACAGGGCCTCCTTTAGGAAAGTTTTATGTTGATTCCCGAGTCCAGGTTGGGTCTTGGGTTCTCTAGAGGGTTTTTTCCTGGGTTTCCAGAAGTCTCGAGGATCTCGGATAGAGTGGTAAATGGTGGAAGCCCCAGTTGACGGTGCTGGCGCATTCCCTTTCCTCTTCGGACCTCCCACTCCACTGGCCATGGAGGGGTAGGCCCGGGAGGGGAGGGGGTGGTCTGGTTCCGTTGACTGGCGGTAGGGGCGCGCGTCGGCAAGTCGAGCAAGAGAAACTCACTCTTGTGTCGGGCGTGGACTAGGAAGGGTCGGGGAGGGGAAGCCACCCTCAGTTTGAAAAAATGGATTAACGAGTGCTGCCGGATGGTAACCAGGACTTCCTGTGTACGCTCTGCATCGCTTGGCAAGGTGGGAAATTGCAATACCGTGGGACATTGCGGTCGTGTGGTGAGTCCGCTTAAGTGACGGCATTAACATCGAGAAATGGGTGAGTCTCCCCTGCTTGTTTCTGAGCCGGCCCAAATTGTCGCCCTGAAGGTCCACCCAACTGGGGCAAATAGCAAACTTTAGCTTCCCTCTTTTCCTG
>PNEQ01043817.1:0-13618 GCA_003012365.1 Medauroidea extradentata
TGGTATTCGCCCTCCAATATCATCACACACGATTCTCACATGTGAGATCCTGGGAGTGACCCTGACCGGACATCAAACCGTTATCAGATGTGTGACATGCTATGGATACACCACAGCTCCCCATGGTATTCGCCCTCCAATATCATCACACACGATTCTCACATGTGAGATCCTGGGAGTGACCCTGACCGGGCATCAACCGGTATCAGCTTTGTGACATGCTATGGATACACCACAGCTCCCCAGGTATGTCAACTCGGCCCACTAGACGCGCTGGTAGATGCCGCAGATTGCGTTGTTGCGAAGATTGTGAACTTCACATATCACAACTTGTCTGTCAATTTAGGGGCTTTGCCATTTATGTCTACTTCGTGATATCAAGGCTCCGAACTTCAGTAACATAAATATGTCAATCATTATAATACTCGTGCTTGCTCTATTGGTAACATGGGGAACTCTCTTTACAGAGCCTTCCTAATATTTGTGCAGCCCTCAAAGTAGTTAACACGATATTTTGTTATATCGTGATGTGTGGTCGGTGTACCTTATCCTTTAACGCGTATTCACGTCCCTAACAACGTGACAAAGAGCTTTAAAACGTTACTCAGGGACATCCTGTGTACTGACTGTGCAGATACAGTGTGAGATGAGAGGCAGTGGATGTTGACGCGCGCACGTGGTGGAGAAGTGACGTCTCACTCAGTGGCTGTGGACATGTGTCGTGACGTAGGGACCTCTCATCAGTCAGGGCAGGCATCGCCGTCAACCTCCCCTCACGCAGGTCACATTCCCCGCAGTTGTGACCCTCATCATGTAATTGATACTCACTTGAGAGCCGGCGTTCTGGTCCTCGTCTGCGGTCTTCCAACAGTTGTGCTCTGTTCACTACACACTATACACACTCAAGTGCACACTTGGCAAACTCCCCTTTGTTTATTCCCTTCCGGCCAATTCGTATCTTGCCTCCGCTTTGTTGCAAATACAGCCACGTGTCTATGGTGAAAACATTTTTGCACCATTCTTAGAGACTCTCGTCTTCTTTTGGCCCCAAACTATAATTCCAGCAACTGTAGGTTTGTGCCACTTTCGCAATTGGTCCGTGACATATTTGACACTTCCTGGAAGTCGCTTAGTCAATAGTACAGAAGCAAGTAAATGCAGGTCCATATCACTGCGTCATCGAGCAGCCAGTGAGCAGATATCTGCTTGAATACACACATGTTCTTGGAGGCTAGCCTACATGTCTGTGAACACGCGAATTTTCCCCATCTCTAACCATTCTGTTTAAATGTTCATATCTGCAGCTCTGCACCAAGGTTAGTGATTGGAGATTTTATAGCGCTCTGCACAGAATAATTCGTAATTGTATAACTGTAATAAATACTGGCCAACACTTACATATTTCCCCGCAAATAATATATTTTCCTGTTCCATTGTTTTCGTGCAAGCGCGTGCCAAATTAGCTGTTTGACTATTTTCGTTACTCGTCCAAAGTAAAAACTATTCAAACGATATGATGAAATAACTTACGAGTGCAAGTAAATGTGTTAAGCTACTGAATGACACCTTTGTTATTATACGTATTCTTTTTTTCACATTCCAAAGATATGAAAAAAATTGAGATATATACAAAAAAATTTTTTTAATACGTGCAAAAACAAAGGCGTTATTCTGTAACATAGTACATTTTCTTTCACTGTATATTATTTCATTCGTATCGTTTGAATAGTTTTTACTTTGAGTAGGTAGGGAAAATAGTCAAATGACTACGTTGACATACGTTTCTGCAAAAACTATGAAACAATAAAGTATTTTACTTGTGTAAAGGTACTATTAAAATAACGTGCAAGAGTTGAACAGTGCTTGATACAATTACAAAATTAGGAATTATTCAATGCAGAGTAGTTTTAACTCTCACTTTTGTAGGGCTTCTACTAGCAAATAACCAACGTGTGATGTATTCTGATTGGTCCAGTCAGATGAGAGGTGTCAAAAAATGCAACGCTGCCAACAACCATATGAAGCAGAGCGGCCCATGTACACGCAAAACATTGAAAAAAAAAAAAAAAATGCAAACGTCTTCCGACACGTACTCGTTCTTATAGCTATACAGGTTTGAGTTATGGGTACAAAACGGAAATTTCCGCGGATAGATTTTTGCACAGCTTGTTTCATTGGCTTACGCGCACGTGTGCAGGTGTGCGTCTTTGTTATTGGTAACGTGATTTTGTGAAGCGACGTCTGTTTTTTAACTAGGCCAATCATAATAAGGCTGCTACGACACCACATGTTGTTTGTGATTTGCGAGTAGAACCTCAATACGCTGAACGTTGAAAACATCGTGTCACCACGAAACAGCGGTGCGGATCTGTCATTACGTAACTAAACATACCGGTGAAAATGATAATTGTTTTCGCAAAGATTTCTTGTACCTAGTAATGAATAGAGATGATGGTTAGAGATTATAGTTTATCGCGGGAAAACTTGACTGTTTGATGTATTTCAATGCACGTTCAGCTTACCAGAAGATTACTGGCTTTAACTTGTACTTGGAGCTGTTACCCTATTTGACTGAGTCAATAAGACTCCCGCTGCTGTAATATTTGATGCCTGTCATTGGTCTGCAAGCAGCTACGTTGTGTCAGACGTATATTACTCAATCATACATGTCACAAGAAACTACAGTTTTACAAAGGTATATGTTGACACAAAACATTCGTGATGTACCATCATCTCTAGTGATGCAGTACTCTAGGAGGAAGTCATCCCTGAGAGAATAAGTAGAGATTATGGTTAGAGACGCTGGAAAACCGCGAAAATGTTTCGCATAGTCTCCAATAAACTATAGTATATTAACCGTGGCAAGTGTGAACAGTTTTGTGGCGAATCACACACGCTGTGTGTTCAAGCATTACAGTTCTAACTGGGTTTGTTGAAGAGAGAAACAATGCTTCAAATAAACCATAGCCAATGTCGATACAAAACATTCAGTGTTATATACATCACGTTGGAGCCTAGCAAACAGTCAACTTTTCCCGCGATTTTACAGTGTGTCTAACTATGGTATATCGCAAAAATGTTTTTTTTTTTTTTTTTTTTCGTCATCGTACCTTTGAAAATGCTGTAGTTTCTTGCAACGTATACTATTCCGTAATATACTTATGACACAACGTAGCTCTCAGCAAATCAATGACAGGCATAAAATATTACGATATCGGGATTCTCATTGGCTCAGTGAAATAGGATAACGGCTCAAAATACAAGTCAAAGCCTGTAATAATCTAATAAGCTGAAAGTGTGTTGGAATCCAGCAAACAGTCAAGTTTTCCCGCGATAAACCGTCATCTCTAAGAATTAGTAATACAAAATGTCAATCGAACGTATGTCCGGAAACGCATGGATTTTCAGGTAAATATCCACTGAAAAAAAGAGTATAGTTGCAGGTATAATACTTGTGTTAAAATAGGGACAACAAAACAGTTTGGTTGCTGATAATAATCCGGACAGTTCCTTCAACAGTATGTTTTGTAGAAGAAACAAAGAGCCTTGTTGCTTTTACAAACCAGATGGTAACTTCTACAAAACAGATTGTTGAAGGAACTTTCTAGAATAGTGCCAACAACCAAACTGTTCCGTTGTCCCTATTTTAACATAAGTATGGTACCTGCAACTATACTCTTTTTTAAGTGTCGGAACATATAGGGAACAAATACGTCCATATCTGCTGGAAAACAAGTCTTTGAACTAACGGAACGTAATGCAGATGTGACATGATTGTTCTCGAAACAGTTCTGCATTGTTGTACGGACGCATCTGGACGACTTCTCTGGTCGACATGATCCGAGACAACATGCGTGGTCTGCCCGACCGCCGGTTCTCAACCGTATAGGTAGGAAATGAATATATCGCGAGTTCAATTACCTGCATGTTAGAATGCATTGTCCTGTGTATACTCAAGCCACGACCATTTGTCTATTGGCTGCTACTCGCTGGATCAACAAATAAAAAACTATTAGACGATACACAGGATAAATGGTGTCTAGATGCGCGTCATTGAACGAGCGAGTCTTTCCTTTTCCTACCTAGCTGAAAGATGTGTTCATTTCTTGAAGTAGCCCATACCATGTGATTTCACTATGAATTGTTTCATTTTTGTAGTTCAGTTGATTTTCGTTAGTCTTATCTCCCTAGTGGCATATTGATTGTATGTATAGACTGACATTATACTACACAAATATCCATGAAATTAGAAAGAAAAATACTTTTAGTGAAATAAAAGCCGGTTGTATCAGGTAAGGTTCTGAATTTAGGTATATATTCTCAGTCACGTGACCAGGTTTGTTCGATCACCGGGTTATGTCTTTAAAAATTGCAAGCAATTCAGGGTATCATGACTGACTGGAAGCTTGAAAGTTGTACCAGAGGTGCTGCTTGAACGTTCCATGATAAAATGTTTCCTTACCCTTGCTAACCTCGTGACTTAATGGGCGCGGTCTACCGCAATTTTCATCATCATTATTTTATTTTTAATTTGTATCAGATATTTTTTTCTTATTTCAGACACAAAATGTGTCTATATTTGGCTCTTATGAAATTTTTTTATCTCTCATAGTTTTCGCGTAATGGCTTGTTAAAGTCATATTTTGCATGCTTCCGTTTTAACGACTACACTAAAACCAACAGATATACCAAACTAAAAAAAATCACAGTGGATAAATACATTGCAGGCTACGATGATATGCTCATAAATTTAAAGAATAAAAATTGTTTGTATTTTTAAAAAATTTATTGAATTTTTCAAATTTTTATTTTTAGTTTCAGCATTTTTTTAAAATTCAAATAATTTTTATTATTTAATTTTATGATAATGTCATTGTAGCCTGCAATGTATTTATTCACTGTGATTATTTTGAGTTTGGTATATCAGTTGGTTTTAGTGTAGTCGTTAAACGGAAACATGCAAAATATGAATTTAATAAGCCATTACGCGAAAACAATGAGAGATAAAAAAATTCATAAAAGCCAAATTTAGTCACATTTTGTGACTAAAATAAGAAAAAAATATCTGGTACAAATAAAAAATATAAAAAAATAGTGATGAAAATTGCGGTTGACAGCGCCCGTAATGTAACATTCTGTAGTCACAAGTAACGTCTAGTAACTAAACGCTACTTCGTATGAATATCAAATAATGAATAGTTAAATGACGATCACGAGGATTGGGACAGACAACGCGATACATACTGAACTGGAACTATCTAGTCAGGATCTTTGTGTATTTTTATAATCAAGTTGGTGTCATTTCAGGTACGGCAGTCGGAAAAAAGCTGGAATTTAAACACTTTGAAGGTCACGAAAATAATGTTCCTGATAAGCGTCCTACATTTTTAAACTCACAGGGGAATAGGTTGAAGACGTGTTCTTATCGTAGATATATAACTGTAATGCACCTTAAGAAATTTCGTCAACGTGAAATTTTTTGAAGTTTAGGCGTCCTCACGATGACTGCTTAGATGGCCAAGAGACAATGGAAAACCGGAAAAAAATGTGTTGTATCACAATATTTTGCAAAACACAGTAGCAGCACCCCACATAGTCTGATTGGAGAATAGTAAAGAAGAATCTCAAATATTTAGTAGCGGTGCACAAGAGTTATCGTTGGCTTATTCAGATGGATGCACGCCAATAACGAAAGAAAAAGGTCAGATATAGACATGTTTTATTTATCTAGCAGTTAACTTTAGCAGCTTTAAATCAGTGTCCTAAAATACGTCTTTAGTAAAAGGTCGTGGCCTTAGATATGCCAACATTGCCGAGAAGGATTACTTAAATAGCTATTTAAGCTGTCGCAACGGACATGGCTTTCACTGATATGTTTGCCTGGCCCACGTGCCGGTTTATCAGGGAAATTCTTTCACGTTGGCCATCTCAGAGTGCTATTAATACGTCCTTCTTGACAAGATTGTTACATGGAAGACTGCAGTCTTGTACTACCAACTGGTACGACGATACGCGCCCGAGGCCTGGCAGTGCGGGTTCTCTAAGGACGACCTAGTACGAAGACCACGCCTCACGCTCGCCTCTAGACGCCAGTTAATAAACCGGCTCGTCAATAGATCGTCTGTATGAGACGTTCTCATATGACTGAATCCTTTTATTGCCTCACTTTCAATACAATGGTGCGCCTATACAGTTTTAAGGATTCTACGCTTAGATGTTATAATTAAAAACGACGGAACAAACGTTGCTATTTTCAGTCCCAACAAAGCAAGCTTTAGAGATTAATGCATAACATAAAATAACGTCTTACTATTTTAACGCAGACGTCTGTTGTGCACGTAAAGACAGTTTTCTTATCAACTTCAGTCGGTTGTATTTCTGCACATATATTGTCTGCCTAATCAGGTGGCGGTAAGTATGGCTGACAACGGCAGTTGAAATCTCCCTATCTTTCAAAACAAATATAATATTATATTTATATTTAAAAATTTAATATGTCACGTATTTAAAACAAACTGAATTCATAAAATAATTTATTCCATGAAAGTTCTTGTAATATATAAAACGAAAAACGTGGGGTAGCCTATGTAATAGATAATTTATGCATGAATAGTTCTCCTAACACACTGGCAATTTTGTTGCACTGCAAATGATATGAACTGTTGTGAGAACGACAATCACTCCTTACTGTTATGTATAATATAGTAGTGTAATAAATTTGTTAGTGACGTAGGTGAACTTTTCACGCATCAATTACGTATGCATGCGACCCACTTTTTTTTTTCGTTTTAAATTTCTGAAGTATGTTAATAGGATTAACTGTTTTATAATTTTCAGTGCGTTTTAAAAATGTGGTAAAATTATTTATTTTTTAAAAATGTTATATTCTTATTTTTAGTCTCAAGTATGTGAAACTACGCAATCAGTTTTAAACAAGCAAAATGCATAACGAAGAGACAAACAGGCAGTTAAGAAAGTTAGTTAATATTGCGTTGGCATCCAGTTGTGAGCTATGTTCAAGTTTATAGCTTCTAGGTCGTAGAGAAGTTAGTTTAAAAATCGATTGCAAAATTTGTACCGAACAAACAAGCAAACAGACAGACAAGGAAGTGAATTAATAAAATTGTGCTAATACCAATAAATCTTAATTGTATGTAACATGTATTGTTACCAACTTTATGGGCGATAATTTTTCCGTACGTACGCATTCCATAAGGGCGCCGCCTACCACTAGCTTCGACAGCGGTGTAATGTAAGCGTAAATACGTCTTTCTCACAAAGTTATCATTCCACTCGGTACTCATTGTGCCAGTGCACGGAAATAAAACATACTTCGGACAAGTACGGAATGTCATTGTCAAGACACCGCGCTCATTAAAACGGCAGGAATTTTGCACGTTAGCTCACCGCTTGACTCGTTGTGGCAACGTGGCCTTGGATGCGCGCTTCAAAGTCACTCTTATAACTCTATCGTTTACGAGCCTCTGACGGCTCAAGATAGGCAGCGCCCTTAAGGTGGCCGTCTAGGGGGAAG
The DNA here is from genome assembly GCA_003012365.1 of Medauroidea extradentata. Classification (NCBI taxonomy): domain Eukaryota; kingdom Metazoa; phylum Arthropoda; class Insecta; order Phasmatodea; family Phasmatidae; genus Medauroidea; species Medauroidea extradentata. The sequence continues at coordinate 7,535 of PNEQ01043817.1, forward strand.
GTTTTGCCATTTGCGGCCGCTGGAAAATATGCTTCAAGTAGTGATGAACTTAAACTGGGTACACATACGTGTAACGTTCTAATTACTATTCCTTAACAGACATCACTCACATAAGATGAGTATTTTTGAGTAATCTGGTAACAACCGTCTTAAAGATGTCAAAGTAAGCGCAGACGGATTGTGAATGCGTCTTTTAAATTCACTCCGTCGAGGACACCTTCCTGTCTCCCTAGCCACGAGAACTCTGCGGAAATAAAATATCGCTTGTGTGTGAGGGGAAAGGGGGGGATATTCGCACCGGACGTCGAGGCGGCGTGCGCGAACCCCACCATCCTGTACTTGAAGACAGCGCCAGATACACGGGACTTGCTGGTTTGCAGTGGTGTGTAGTGAGCAGTTGCAATGTAGCTGGTGTTAACTCAGTACTGTACAATCTCGGTGCCCACAGTGTGAACCAGTAACAACCGTACAAATGTGTCTGGAAGTAGCGTAATGCGGTCACTCATGAGTAGAGACCTGCAAAATTCCCATTATTATTTGCTAATGCGCTAGCCTTCACTGTGCTATACATATACAAACACGTTTTGTGTTTTCATAGGCAGCGGTGGTGTCATTTGACTGTGACTGCCCTACATATTACTTGTTACTCTATCAGAGAACTTTTACTATTGGCCAGAAGATGTCTCCTGAGCTCACCACTAAATTTTTGACTAATGCTAGACGTGGTACGAGCGTTCAATAGTTTGTAGTGCAGCCTACTGTTAGAAAATAACGCGAATTTTGTATGTCCCTACTCATGGGTAGAGACCTGAAACATTCGCCTTTTCTCTTATGCGCAAGCTATAATTCCATCAACTGTAGGTCTGTATCACGTTCACAATTGGTCGTTGACTTACTCGACACTTCCTGGAAGTAGTTGAGCCAATAATAAACCTGAAACTGAACACAGGGCCATTTCACTGAGTGAGCAGCTAATAAACAGCTGCTATCAGATTGAGTACACGAATACTCTTTGAAGCTAGCCTACAGGCTAGTGAACCCGCGAATTTTTCAGGCCTCTACTTATGAGATAGATGAAATGAACTCATTATATACATGGTGTGACATACGCTGCACAACTATATACGAGATGCTGACATGTACTCGTGTATTCGTGGAGGTAAACACGTACAGTTGACAACAAAAGCAGCTTACCTTGCAACAACTCCACTCCACTCCACTCTTGGTCGACTGGTGGCCTTAGCTCTTCTGCCTCGCCACATCGAGTATATGCGTTTACGAAAACTCACGGGAGTAGGGTAGATAAGACAACATTCCAGCTTCCTTTGAACAAATACATAACCCGAGTTAAGTTTACCCGAGACCGAATGTTCACTTGACAGCTTCTCGATCAACTCATTACTTACCTTGCTTTTCGTAAGCGGCTGTTAACAGAGGAAGACCACCTTCTGGCGCAAAAAAAAAAAAATGTAAACAGTAACCATGACCAAAACTACGACCAAGTGAAACTGAATTCAGTGTGCTCAAAATATCGAAGAAACAAGCACGAGAACAATTTTGTGTGTAATGTAAATAAAATGACGTCTAAAGAATGTGCCTGTAGATAACTCATTTACCGTAATAGTTTACAGATATAAAATATGTATGTTTTTAATTACCACCATCACAAAGCCCTGAAGAGTATTACATGGACAAAACCTTGTCACCTGACAGTGAAAACCCTTACTGTACTCGAGCTTGGGAATTTTTGTAAACGCCCTTTATAGCAGCCTACGCCCGTGCCGCTTGGCATTTAGGACGCGCTACCTGACATATTAACATTTATCTGCTTGTCGTCGCACCATCCTCCCTACTAGGTTATGTCTTCCTCTACTCCGTCGTCTCCCTTCTCCTTCCCACACTCTGGCCCCTGCACAAACACCCACAAAATAGTGCCATTTGGTCGCGAATTAACTGCGTATATCACTGCCGTCATTTCACAGCTGGCTGGTCTTACAAGGACATGTCTTTTTATTGTGTGCGTATTCTGTCCGTTAAACGCCAAGTTTCTTAAGGTCTATATTGACAAGACATTTTGCAGCCATTTCAAAACTATTTTTTTCTCTATATTTCTACAACGCAACAAGTTTTAATATTAAGGAAAGTTGGTTCTGGTTCAACTTTTGTTTAATGCTATTACTGTATACAAAGTTTGGCCAATCAAAAGACCTGAAAGGGATACTACGTTGTCGCACAGAGACAAAATCAGCTGAGAAATTAAACAACCGGTGTTCTCATATCTTTACTTATGAAGAGAGAATGTTGCAGGTTTTTGAATAGACAATTACTACTGTAGACGAAAAAATCAATGCTGTATAAATAATCATCAGGTGCATCTAAAATTGTTATAAAACTATTTAAAGGTGTATAGATTAATTTTTTTACATGTTCTATATGTTAACAACTACGTAAAAAAATCCCTCCTGTAGAATAATAGAGTGTGACCATGCTGGCGTCAAGAGTGGGGTAAAAAAACCGGAAGGGGGGTGACTGCGCATGTTTTCACCTATTCCTTCTTGTCGGCCCTGAGGGGCGTGGTGGTTGGTGGGGCTGAGGTATCTGGAACCCGGCTCTTAATGAAATGTAAGGGGAAGTAGTAGACTCAGGAGAACTAGGCATCTACGGAACGGAAGGGGTGTGGCTTGACTCCCTCTTAGTACCGGTGTCCTGCGGTGGAATACAAAACTCCGGTAGGTATTGGGTGCAGAAGATGCTGAGACGTCAACTGTGCCCTTGCCCTGCTTGCTACTACCACAACCTATATTGTGTTGGTAATGCGATTATATGGCCTCTCCTGTCCAAGAACATCTCCACCTTCATGTGGGCCAGGACTGGAAACAGAGTGCTTTGCACGGCGGCTAACGGAGTGATGACGTGGACGTGATGGTCCCCTGGTGCACGAGGGAAAGATCCACGGCGGGGTTTCTTAGGCTCGCTTCCAGAAGCTGGTGCGGATGTCCTAGCCTGCTGTGCAACCTACCGACGGATTGCCTGACCCAACTGAGGAACGCACAAGTGTCCTGTGGTGTAGTTAATTGTCAAGGAAAGCTGTTCGTTTAATTTACAGACGGTTTTATTATGCTAGGGAACTACAATAACCATTAGTGTATTTCCCTAACGTAACAAAATCGCCCTATTAAATGAGTAATATTTTTTTTGACATATGTATGACACTCTAGACAATAATTAGTGAATATTCACATATGTGACAGTGTTTTTTTTTTACAGATTGTATCTGGAGCAGTTTAAACTAATTGAATCTGTGAAAAACAACTGCCAAATCTGTAAATATTCACTAATTCCGATGTATAGTACCAACATTCCAAAAGTGAACAAGTAAATATTTACTGATTTTTAGTGGTTGTTCCCTCCACGAATTCAACTGTTGAAACTGCAGCATCCAGAATATATCAAGTAACTGGCAAATTGAAACATTCACATATCCGGATTTAAATAATATTATGAACTAACTGGCACAAGGGACGTGGAATGGAGAGTGAGAGGTTTGAGCACAATGGTGTGAGTGAGAGGTGGCGGCACGAATCATGGCGAAGTTCCCCGATCTGTGCCGAACACAGAACTACTTATGTTGCCTGGATGAAAGTGCTTGTGTTCGCGTGTAGTCGGCGATCATCAGCTCGCTGGAGGCTGTCTGGCCGGTTTGTCGAGGTACTGGCGGGGGAGGTGGTCTATAGTTTACGTGCGCGGTCCATGTCTAGTGTAGAGAGGGTGGGAGGGGGGGTTCACAGGTGTTCCTCGCCGGCCAGGAATGCCGCCATGCATCGACCCACATGCCCTGTTACGAAACTCCCGGTGGGCGGGACCTTCAAGTCGCCAGTGTGCCACAAGTGACGAACATTACTGCCTTGAATAGTTCTCCAGGTCCACTTTTTTTATGCGCTGAAACCTCACGGGTGGTCAAGCGGGAAAAATTATAATTTTATGTTTGTATCAAATAGATTGAGTTTAGAGACGTTGTTCGTAAGTGCATTTTACTCTTGCGAAAACAAATTTAGGTCAGTCAGTTTTGTAATAAAAGACGTTTCAAAGTCAACATTTGCATGTTGTTACTTCATACACCCCCAGAAAACCAATCAACATAATGAAACGAAATAAGTGAAACTACATGTCGCGTGCTACAGTTTAATGTACATACATAAAACCCCATTTAGAAACTGTTGTATTTTTTTTTTTCAATTCTGAAATTTGTAATTTTTTACTATATTAAACAATTTCGTTTAAATAGACACATATTTTACAGTGGGTTTTGATATACATGAAACCATAGTCCGTGCTATGCACCTTCAATGTGAACTATTCTGTTCATTATATTCATTGGTTTTCGTGGGGTGTAAGAAGTAAAGCACAATTTTGACTTTGAAATGGCAGTATGGTAAAACTGGTTGGGCAAAATTTTTCTGTAAGAGAATAATGTGTTCCCAAGTTACGTCTAAAAAAATAACACTACTTAATATAAACATAAAATTTTTATTTTAGTCCTCTTGAACACTCTTAAAGCATATTGATTAGTATTCTAAAAAAAATACATATCACTATAATGCTTATTTCAGGATATTCCGCGCGATATTTCTGAACTGAAGACTTCCTCTAACAAGTAATCAAGTGCACACAAGATATATAACTGCCCAGACCTGTCAGTCTCGCTACTAGTTGCAATGTCATGTTGACATACCATGACAAGACAATGTACAACCTCCACAGTACACTTTCACTAGCCACTTCCCTGCCCAGTAAGCAACCCCCCCCCCCCCCCCCGCCTTATACACACTGGCTTCAAGTGGAACAGTCGCTAACACTTTTGGTTATTATATTTTTTTTCTATTTAATATGCCCTGTAAACATTAGGTTATGTTTTACGCATAGACAAGGTAGAGGGCATAGCTACGTTCATTGCCTAACCGTTGGCATTGGTCGACTACTACACTCTTTAAATCAGAATAAGCGAATATTCACTAACATTCCAGTGGTTTTCATGTATTCCATAACAAGCAGATTAAACTAATTCAATCAGTGGAAATCCATTAGCAAATCAGTGACTATCGATAACGCGAATAATTAAATATTCACTGATTTGCCAGTGGTTTACACCTGATTCAGTTAGATTAAACAGCTTAATCCAGAATTTGTGAAAACCACTGGAATATTAGTGAGTATCCATCAATTCGTTATTAGAGTATTGGCTGCACTAATTCTGTAATCAACCGCAGGAAAAGTGACTCGTTTAATCTGAAGGCTTAGGCGAACCATTTGATAACATTTATGAAGGCAATATTTTTGCCATGTCTGGAAAATAACTTTGTGTAACCTTCTTGTATGTATCTTTCTGCGACAAATGAAAAACTCTATCATTTATATTATATTAATTGCCCTTAACTAATCATAAGTGCCTTACGTTTTCATTTTGTATTTCTGTGATGGATATTATTTAAATTGTCGTATGTTCCTGTCACTTTCTTGGTAGTAAAATGCCACAGTTATCAGTAAAAACCTACAATACGTCGCTGGTATCAGTGTACTAGGGCTGCCGTTCCCTCGCTGGCTGTGGCCTCCGGTAGAAAACAATCAACACAATGTCATTTCAGATATATATTTGACGGCTAGCGTAACATGAAATAATATCACAAGTACACTACAATACGTAGATAGTTATTCTGTCGTAGTCAGTTCGGAAATCGCAGTTAACACTACCTAGCTAACGGAAGGATCCTTTTAACCCAGCGTGTTGTGAGCTTAGAGTAACTATAGGGTAGAGGGAGTATCCTCTATAGAGCTGCGTACGAAATTGCGTGTTCAACATGTGTCACGTGACTTTAGTGAAATATGCGCGGGAGATTTGAAATAACATTGAGAGAAAAGATAATAATTGCTTAGTAATCACAACCATGTTGGGTTATTTTGGTACCATATGAACATACGAACTAAGGAGAGCATACAACCATATTATCGCATAGTATAATTGCGTAGAAATTTCAGAACGACAAATGTAAACAATATCTGCCATGTTACTGTTTTCCTTAACCCAGC
>PNEQ01043818.1:0-13618 GCA_003012365.1 Medauroidea extradentata
CTGGTGAAACCATCTGAGAAAATTATATGCTTCAATACCGAAAATTTTGAACATTTCTCTTTCTTTCATTTTTTATCTGAAAAATCTGAAATAATTCAAAGATACTCGTGTTATAGCTATGTATGCATACAAAAAATTTTAACGAAATCTGTGACATTGGAGCACATGGCCCTAGGTGATTTGACATGAAATGACCCTTGAACGAGGGGGCACCCATGTCTGCAGGAATAAATCAGGTGACCTGGACCAGTGTTTCATTCCACGAGTTGTCGTGAAACCAAATATACCGAAAATCCTTCCCTTGTCCTGAGTCCTGCCGTCATGGTCATTTCATGGAGGACAAGTCAACTAGTGCATAGTGAGCGAGTGTCTGAGCAAAGAAATTTTGGTCAGCGCTTAACATAGAGGTCTTCAGAGCTGGTGTGGGATGACATGAGAAGGGAATGGAGTAGCACTGGAATGATAAGAGCGGGGGAAATGGGAGATCCCCGAGAAAACCCACTGACCAATGGCATCGTCCGGCACCATTCCCACATGCAAAGATTCGGGGACCCACCTCGCCATAATTGAACCTGGATCACCTTGGTGGGAGGCGAGTGGTTTGACCTCTTTGCCACCGCAGCCCCTTAGGGCATAGCGGGGTGGGGACGTGTGTCGGATCCCTGGTGGACAAAGCCTAGTGGCACTTCATTCAGATGCTGCTGGGCTACGGTGGGCGTAGAGTCATGTCTAGCCAGGTGCCAAATGGTCGTGCAAGGTCCCTTGCCTGCCTAGCGTGGTGTGGTCTCTGGACTTCCTGTGCGAGAGGACAGCTCACAGTTAGGTGGAAACAAGCGGTAAGCTTGCCCAGGCTGGGGAAGCCCTGGCCAGACTCTGTTAGGCTACAGTGAAATGTGAAAGTACGCTTAGCCAGGTTCATAGTGGTCGGCCAAAGTCCAACGCTTGCCTTGTGTGACGTGGGCCCCGTGCAGGGTGCCTGGGCACCCCTATTGCCGCAGCAAACCTCAAAGAAGAATAATACCACCCTCTTAGAGGCGAGGTGGTTAGATATTGCAGTATCTTCCAACTCCGTGTGCTTCCTAATATTCTATCCTAATGCCCCACCGACATTCCCGGAGTAGACACTGGTGTAGGTCGCCTAAGAAGGTCCGGCGGGCGAGGCGCCTCCAGCAGGAGGACAAGGAGTACAACCATATAAGGAGCCTTATTCCTTGAGAGAAGATACTTACGCCCACAGCGTCTGCAACTAAGCACCAGGGTAGTAGTTCCCGGCTTAAGTCCAAAACCAAGAGCAAAATTATTATGATCCAAAAATAATCTGTTTTTCATAAAATAATTTGTTTTTTTTTACTTACCTATTTTTGCTTATTTAAAGGAACTAAAAATTTTTAAATTTTCTTAAATTATATTACAAAAAATGCCAGGTTAGGGTTAATTTTCTTGTTACATGTTTTTAATGCATTATTACAATAAAATAAACCTAAATGAAGGGTCTCCAACAGTTACATTCTGCATTCGGTCATAATTTTGCTTACAATTAATGTATGGTCTTTTCTTTATTCTCTTGCTTTTCCTTATTTACTAGTAACCAACATTTCTACTTTTCTTAATTTAGTTTTTTAATTTCTTTATCCTACTGACATTCTTAATTTAATGTTAATTTTTTGTGAATTATTCAGTTTTTAAAAATTATTATTTGTTGGGACTATATGTTTTTGTAATTTAAATGACATGTTACTTTTACCATTCTAATGTTGCAGCAGAAATAAATATATTCAATGGCGAGCTCTTTCATTAGTTGGCTAGTTAATTTACAGTGTCATTACAACAGGAAATAGTTCTGATGCTATATTGAAAACTATTGTGTTTCAGAAATTACTAGTACTTTTAAAAATCTAAAAATATGGGGTTTTTCTCAGGAAGAGTACCAGAAAACACTATCAAAGTTGCAGGGAAATAAATAATCGTGCAGCAACAAAAAATATAGAATAAGGCTCAGTTTCTGTAACCATTTTGAATTTCTTTATTTTTACCTTTTTTTTTTAATTCTAAGAAGAAAAATGTTAAATCGGCAACTATACCGCAAATTCTATTTACCTTGAGCTACAATACATGCATGGCAATACAGCTAGTGATTATAGTTAGTTCGCAATTGTCGGGCAAAATTAGAATATAAAAATCTGTCACACATATTACGGCATAATTATAAGTTAACAGCAAAATCAGAAGGTCTGTACCGTAGCGAATTGTAAATAGAATTTGAGGCATAATCACATATTTAACATTTTTCTTCTTAGAACTCCAAAAAAGCAAAAAATTAAAAATTCAATATGGTGACTGAAACAGAGCCACAACCCCACTTCAAGTATGTGAAGGAACATAGGGGGCGCGCTTACCCAAAAGTTGTTGTAACGTTTTTATATTTCTACAGACACATGGTTTGCTTTGTAGTCATATGTTGCTACTATTTTTTACTGTAATAGAAATGTTCAGCATTCATAGTTTTTGTTATAATGGCATTTAAATACCCAAATATGGACAAAGCAGTTTTATGCTTCAAAGGAAAACCAACTGACTTACCGAACTGAAATAATTCATGATGAATAATGATGTTGTAGGCTACAAGGTCTCCTATATAAAAAACAATAATTAAATATTTTTGTACTTTAAAAATTGCTGAAAATTTTAATTAACATTTTTAAAAAATCCAAGAATATATAATTTTTTGTTTTTACAGGGGATACCTTACCTTGTAGCCTAAAATGTCATTATTCGGCGTAAATTATTTCCGTTCGGTAAGTAAGTTGGTTTTCCTTTAAAGTATAAAACCATTTGAAACAAATTTGGACTTTAACATGCCATTATAAAACAACTATAAAAGCTAAACAATTTTCATTACAGTAAATAATAGTCACAATGTATTTCAACAAAACACAGTATTTCTTATACAAACATAACAAGAAGTTACCAGCATAACTGATAAGCCAACTTTCCTCAAAATGGGTGCTAATTATTCTTGAAGTTAAAATTGTTCACATGATCAAGAAGTATTAAATGATAATATTGATTTAGACGTATAATACACAATATACACAAAGAAAAAGTAAGCTTGCTAATATTAATATGCAAGTAACCAGATTAATAAATTGGGGAAAAAATTTTCTGAGATGTCTTTCTATCATAAAGATAAATAAATAATAGCCGTCGTTTTTAAAAGAATACAGATGGATGAACGTAAACTACAAAAGTCAATTCAGGTTTATATGCAGTATGTGCACCAAGATAATGAAAAAAAAATCCGACATGTATTATTATACTAAAAATATAAGATGTGAACCATTTTGAGTATATGAACTGAGGATTAATGTAATACACAATATTCAAGTCAGCTTTGCAGGTAGTATATGTGTATCCAGTTTGTTAAAATATTGAAAAAAAATTTTCTATGATATAGAATACTATGCTAAAATTACAAAATTGCCATTTTGTTTGTAAATATGTACACAAGTTGAATTAAATACCAAAATTCAAGTCAACTTTGTATGTAGTAGGCCCCTATGTCTGTACAAAGCTAGATGCAATTCTGAAAAATATTTCCTAGGATATGTGATACTATGCTAAAAATATGAAAACAGCGTCACTTTGAAAATATGCATACAATATAAACTAAACGCACAATATTCAAGTCAGCTTTGTGTTTAGTATATGTATAAAAGTTTGGTAAAATTCTGAAAAATATTTCCTAAGATATGTGACACTAAGCTAAAGTATGAAAATGGCTGTCATTTGGAAAACATGCACAAAGACTGAATTAAATACACAATATTCAAGTCAGTTTCTTACATAGCATATGTGTACCTAGTTCGGTGAAATTCTGAAAAATATTTCCAAAGATTTGCGATATTAAGCTAAAAGTATGAAAATGGCCGCCATTTGGAAAATATGTACACAAGATGAACCAAACACACAAAAGTCAGATCAGCTTTGTATGTGGTATGTGTGTACCAAGTTTTATGAAATTCTCAAGAATATTTTCTAAGATGTGTGATACTATGCTAAAAATTCTAAAATCGCCACTATTTTGAAAATATGCACAGAATGAACCAAGTACACAAAAGTCAAGTCAGTATAATGTAGTATATATATGTACTAAGTTTTGTGAAATTCTGAAAAATATTTCCTAAGATATGTGTTGCTATGCTAAAAATAAAAATATGGCCACAATTTTCAAAATATGCACACAGAACGAAAAAAAATAAATAAAAAATCAAGTCAAATTTGTATGTAGTATATGTATACCAAATTTGGTAAAATTCTAAAGTACGGTTCCGTAGATATCTAACTTGATCGGAAAAAGTTAAAATGGCAGTCATTATTATGGTCTGTCAGTGTTTATCAACAGTAACGAAAACATATTAGCAATACGTAAATAATTTAACTACTTCAGTGATTTTATAGCTTCAAAAAGATTGGCAGTAATGGACACATAAATACACCTTGTCAGCTGCATCCAAATTTTAACTTTTTAATCGAGTTTACAAAAAACCATACAATTGTTTTGTACATAAAGAAGGTAAGGACGAAGTTCCCTTCCACTTCAATCAGTCCAAGCACGTCAAAAAATCTACATTACCGTAGTAAAAAAAACATTCTCGAAATTTTGACTTATACAATGACCGATTCAAACTGAATTTCTACGTAACATATGAATCGTAATTTGATCACTTTTTGTCTTGAGGTGCCTCAAAACAATGGGTCTAAACACTATATCTAAAATTCCAAACTAGAGAAGCATAGTTTGACATGTGTTTTATTCTATCTTTTCATAGATAAAGATATTAAATGCACGTTTATAAGTATTCCTTAGAAAAAAATTTCTCTTAACATGCTGCAACAGCACTAGTGCGACAGCTGTATAGGACACAGTAACACATAATTACGCCACAATCAGTGTGGTAAATATTTTTAAAATTCGTAATTTGCCTGATTGATTGTAGCGCAAAGCAAACAAAATTTTTGGTATCGTCGCAGATATAACAGTGATCCTCTTTTTAAAAAAAATAACAATTAAAATTCAGTATGGCAACTGAAACCGAGCCTAAAGAGGGGAGTTCACACCAAATTTTAATGGTTTTAATAATGTTTATAATTGTACGAGATATGTTTTATACACATACATTACAACTATTTTTTACAGAAATAAAAATTTTCTAGCTTTCATAATTATTGTATTGACTTACAGAAATTAAAAATTCAGACTGGATAACCGTGTCACGAGCTATGTCACGACATGTATAAGAAACTCACGTTGAATTTTTGTATTTTTAAGAAATTATATAACATTGGCAAATTTTCATTTCAAATTCAACTATTTTTTAAAAATACAAAATACAGTCAATGCAATTTTTGCATAAGTAGCCTGTTGAGACTGTTCTTTACAGTGAATTGATTAATTAATTTCTGTAAGTCAGGTGGTTTTCGTTTCTTGTATAAAACCATTGTATGCAAATTTCAGCTTTGGCATGATAATGTACAAAAATTATGAAAGTTACAAAATTTTTATTTCTGCAAAAAAATATCATAATGTATGTCTATAAAACAAACCATATCTTGTACAGATATAGTAATTATTAAAACAATTAAAATATTTCCAGGGAGCCCCGCTTTAAGAAACGAGTTCAAATTCAGTTTGATTTTAGAACATCTAGTCTACAAACACTGTGACTTTACCCTCAAAATCCTTGCTCTCATATTATCTCATTGCACCATAACCTAAACTTTGTAGGTACTGTTGAAAAACGAAAATAACCCCGTCTTGATTTTTACTGCCTTTGACAATATTAGGTTTATTTCTGAAAGTAAAAAATTTCCAATAGAATTAACTTACTGGAAAATATTGACAAGCTCTTTCTGGGCTTTAATATCTTTTGAATACGACACTACCATTCAAGAAGTGTGTATTAGGCTGAGCTACAACTTAACACAGTAATTTTTTCAGTTACAACTACTACAGCTAAAATAAAATATAAGCTATTTTTAAAATGTAAGGTGCTGTGATGCACAGTTGTATAAAATTGCATAATTTGATTAATGAGGAACACAGATTTTGAAATAGAAATATATATTGTGTTCTGTATCATTGTAACCTGTAAAAGTCACAGAACTAAGTACTCTGTGACAAAAATAAATGTATTATTAGGAACATTCTACGACGTTCGGCTTGTTTTATTTTTTATATATATTTATTTATTAACTGTTTTTGCGGGTGTTTAGTCGTCTATTGTTGCTGTGTGCAAGTTCTGGATACTATGTTACTAGATAATGAAAGAGTTGCAAGTCTTTTTGTCCGGGTAGCACGTCGTTGCTGTCCTCTCGGGGCGGACCGATACTTATGTCGATTTGTTGGTATGGTTCTTAAGCAATACGGTCGCGCGCACGGAGCCCCGGCAACTAATTGGAATATTAAATGCCGCGCAATCACTGCCTCTCTCCACTTATTACCCAGAGGTGTCTCGGCCCGACGTACTTTGTGACTCGGTGAACACTAAATGGCGTCCCGACGCCCAAAACAACGACAATGATGGCGCCTCGGCCCACAATACTGAGCGTCTCGACGCCTAACAGTGACGCCTGACGGTGGCACTCTGCCCTACCGTCGCCGAGATTCGCCGACGACCTCCTCGCTTGACAACGTCCGTCCCGGACCGACGCCGGCTCGCTTCTCCCTGATTTTGCGCCAAAACCCCCCCGTCACTTGGACAGCAAGCTCCGGTTCCTTTTGGGCCAATCAGAAGTCAGCTTACACCCGATGGCCCCACCTCTCGAGGACAACAATTCCGGCCAGAACCGTATTTATTAATCATTGCTTAATTTCTTGTCACTATTTACATTCATTTACATAAAATGGTTCATTTACTTGTTCACATTATTGATCTCTTAATTACTAGGCCTACATATCTATTACTCTATAACAACTAGCAAAGCCATTGGCTGGACTCCTCCCCTCGTGACCAGCTAGGGAGGTGGTTCGAGCGGGGTGGGGTGAGGCCCCAAGACACACTATGCACCTGCTCGTCTCTCCCTCGTCTTCACAAGGACACAATATATACAATTTCTTATTTTTAACATAAAACTTGGTGTAGTAATGGCATTTCGATGAGAACTATTGCAATGTGATTGTGATACAATGACGAGGAGAATGAATGGTCACAAGACATAGTTATTATTGCACATTAATTTATGATGGTTGACACTGATGACTATTAAATATACTAAATCGGGGTGGTGACCATATGGGCCTGTCACAATTCATAAAAATTTTAACTGTTATCCTGTTTTAATAATTATTATATCTGTGGGAGATAAGGTTTGATTTGTAAGCCATACATTGCGAATTATTTTTAATGTAGTGAAAATTTTTTAACTATCATAGTACGCAAATGCATAATGGCCTGTCACAATTCAAATTTCCATTAAATATTTTATACTAAAAAACCAACTGACGTACCAAAATGTAATAATTCACACTGAAGAACAGTGTCACGAGCAGGCACATACAAAAAATCTCAATGAAATTTTTTTGTAATTCCTGAACTTGAAATAAGTAATTCTGTAGCTGATTTTCTTACAATTTTCAACCAAAAAAAAAAAAAACAATTTAATGCAGTTGTAATACATATCTTGCCGTAGCCCATGACACTTTTCTTCAGAGCGAATTATTTCATTTCGGTACATCCATTGGTTTTCCTTTCTAGTATAACTTAAAACCACTTTATGCAAATCTGAATTTTACATGCCGTTATACAAAAATTATGAAAGCTAAAAAAATTTTCATAACAGAAAAATATAGTCACAGGTTGTGTCTACAAAACAAACCACTTTCCGCACAAATATAAAATTTATTGAAACACTTAAAAATTTCAGGGAACCTTACCACTGATACAAGAATGTAAATTACAAATTTTGTGAATTAGTGTCCTCCGTACTAGGACAGCAACAAGGGGCAGCTGTGGGCTGTACGCCCCCATGCCACACCATGCCATATGTGGCCGTCAGCTCCCTGAGCCACGGAGGACTTCTAGCCCTTACCTTCTTTATTTCAGTTTCTCTCTCTCTCTTTCCTTCTCATTTTCTCCCTGTCTGTATCTCTTTCCCTATCTATTTCTCCCTCTCTTTTCCTTTCATTCTCTCTTTATCTTTCTCCCTCCCTCTTTATTTCTCCCTCCCTCTTTATTTCTCCCTCCCTCTTTATCTTTCTCCCTTTCTCTTTCATTTTCCCCCACTCTTTCTTTTTTCCCATCTCTTTTTCTTCATCCCTCTCACTTTTTTCTTTCCCTATCTTTTTCTTTCCCTCTCTCTCTTTTTCTTTCCCTCTCTTTTTCTTTCACTCTCTCTTTTCCTATCCATCTCTCTTTCTTTCCCCCTCTCTCTCAGCTTCTTTCCCTCACTCATTTCTCTCTTTCACCATATATCTCTTTCTCCCTCTCTCACTATTTCTCCATTTCTTTTTTTATATTTCTCCCTCTTTTTTCTTCATTTCTTTTCTTCTTTTCCCTCTCTTTCCTTCTCTCTCTTACCTCCTTTCTCTCATTATTCTCTTTCTCTCCCCCTCTAACCCTCCCTTAATGTTTTGCTGGCACTTTTACCATATTATTTACTTATTAGTATATTACATTTAGTAATTATAGGAAGAGTATTTTGTATAGTAATTGGGAAAATGTTAATGCTCAAGTTAAATAATAAAGTGGTACGTAGGAGAAGGTGAACTCCAACATCCCATAAGTTGCAGAATACTTCTCTCGAATTGGCTACAGGGAACCCCGCCACTCTCAATAGCCAGAGGGATAGGAAGGCGATTTACATCATGGAGTGCACATTTATCGGCACTTTTTGGGTGGGCACGAACGCGGAGCAACGTAATATAAGTAACTTAATTAAACTCCGATATAGAATGAAACATTCGGCGTCATACATTAGAGCCGGTGGACAGAGAGCATTGGAGTTACCAGAAGAGTGGACTTCTGGGTTACTGTGGTTGAACACCTCGTAAATAATTTGTTGCAAAGTAACATGTGAGTTTGCCAAGACTTGCTGGACAATCAAAGACATTGTTTTCTTCCATTCAACTAACTGGGCAATCTATCACTTCTTTCTATCTACGCTTCTGGTTATGAACCCGGAGCTTTGCTGCCAAGTGGCCAAACAGTGCATAAAAAACACTGTTTATATGTTTGAAACATATTTTTGAGAGTTTTGTTTAAATGATATGCACTGAAAAAAAAAATACTACTTAAAATACCTAAAAAAATTTTTTAAAAATAAACATTTTCTACAAAATTACAACAAATCTTATCTTGCCAACCTAATATAACACTGTGGCTACAGCACTCGCTGCCATCAAGGTGGTTCAGTTTCAACACCCCATAAAATTTACCCTGTAAGTGCATGAAATTAAGTATGTTTACTAGTTTTGTAAGTCTTCTCATAAGTTTGTTTAGCTATTAGAGTCTGCATTGTCTCCACACGCATTTATGAAAATGTAGTAGGTATAATCTACTGAGTAGATTTTGTCACGTGATCGGGCCTACTCGGTTTTAGGATGTTTTAACAGTTTTTTCCGAGCATGTATAAATTCAATGAGTAGTATATTGGTGGCCTATTTAAAAAAACACTGGAAAATCTGCACATGCTGTACATTTCAGTCTCCAATCTGGCAGACTTATGTAATTAGACCAAGTTAGAACAAAGCAGAATTTCCTTTTGTACTGGTACAATATACGTATATAGGATTACAATAACGTACTATTTATTTATTGTGTACTCTTCAAAAATACCAGCACTAACCCCCAAAAATTTACATAGCGATATACTGCGAAATGAAAATAGTTCTCAATACACAGAACAGCTGTCATTTGCATTGATTGAGAGTTTTAAAATGTAACACTAAATTATAAATGTTAAAAAAGTATAGGTTTAGAAGGCATGACTATTATATTATTATTGTATTATTTACTTCATAACTGAATTACATTCCTGGCGACGTTTTTACTTGATTTACTCCTCCACACTTCTCGTCAAACAAAATACTACACTCTGACATCATATTTTTTGTGAAAATGCACTAAAATGCCTTACTATTATTTTCTTTAATGTACACACGAGGGAGCCAATGTTTCTTTACATTCTACGTGGGCTTTCCTGTAGTGTACTGGTGGCTATTTATCCTGTTCCCCAGCAGGGTAAACCTGAATAGCCTATTTCCGGTGACGCGATCGAGTAAAATATTATTAGATCTTGCAGGCCAGTAGACTTTTATCGCATGAGGTTCTAGCCTGATTTTAGAATAATGTCTACTCTAAAGAGAACATCCAGTTAGATATTAATTTGCGAGAAAGAATACGAGAAAGAGAGAAAGAAAAGGAAAAAAAACTCAAGTGTCTCTACCTTAAACCCTCTCAAAACACTAACTTCTTCTCGCATCACCATGTCCACCTTCCCTTCCTTCCCAGTCCCTTCCATCACTCTCTCCCCCTTCCCTCCCATCACTCTCTCTCCCTTCCTTCCATCACTTTCTCTCCCTTCCTTCCATCACTCTCAGCCCCTTTCCTTCCATCACTCTCTCCCCCTTCACTTCCATCACACAAAGACTCACGGGTGGGGTCTGAGCGCCGCACATCTGTCTCGAGGAGGAAAACATCTAATACTGAGCTCACTTGTTTACAGAACCGCACAAAATTCTTGGGGCAGGTAGGGAAAGGTTGGGAAGGAAGGTACCTGGAGGGGCGGCACGAAAGTACCGTTATCAGCTTAGAAAGAAACAAATACGCTGGCGGCGCCGAGACCCCTCCCGTGAGTCCTGAAGGGTTAATTACCCAAAATTTGTTTTTTTATTAGGTCATACAGTAAGAAGAATATTCATCAAATCTATTGGATTGCGTGACCAACCAGCACTTATTACAGTAAATATTTTAAGTGAAGATAAATGTACATAACATTTGCCTGATTGTAACAGGAGTACACAGTATATTTAAAAATTAATTTTAAAAAGTATAAAATATCAAACTGACGGCTACACTATAAGCCAACGTACATTATTCATCCGCCTCCACTAACTACGTTACCTATAAAACACTGTAACATATGCTACACGTAAATATACATTTTTTATTTCATTTCCGAAAATGAACACATTGGGTACATATTTCATTAAACGATTTTCAATATTATAGGCGCTGTTCAAAATATAAAGAACTATCTCTACAACATCAATGCCAACCCAATCATCATACAACTATCGTACAACACACGTGTTTAATTCACTTTTAAAATAATTACTGCGAACAAATTTCATACTCGCGGACACGTAACAACAAAAAATATATTTATTAATTTATCTCACTGTAAGTTATTGCTTTTTCATTTCCTTATAAATGCTGTATGGTAAAAATGGAAGTATTCCTGTTAGCTTTTTCAACAGCTTGTTTCTAAAAGTATCAACTTAGTATACAGCGGGTATACCTACGGCTGACGACCTTTGAGTCCTAGCCAAAAGAGGAATAAAGATTGACATATTAAATTAGGTGGGCCTTAGTACGTGCCTATTCTGCCTGCTTTGACTTTTTGTTCATTTTTTTTTAGGAACGTAATGCTATAGAATTTTTAGAGTCATTAAATGTATAGTGAAAACACGTACATACATATTTTCGTTACAAAAAAACAATAAAAAATAGAACCTCCTTACCTTACAATTTAAATTCTTCTACTAATTTTTTTTTCCTTCTCTCATGCAGAAAATGGTTACCATCTAAAATTGGTATAGTTACAAATGACTGAGCACCGCCAAATATTACTTAACACGTAAATCAATATTCATGCTCTCGCCAAGGCTCTAGAGCACACAGCAACCTTACGGAGGATCACCCTACCTGCCATGTTGAACTAAAGGAATTTCTGAAATTAATTTATATAAAAAATTTTTTGCTCAGCAAGTTGTTTTCTACAGCTGCTTTTTTTTTTCTTTTTCTTCAAAAATTATCTTCAAAAAACCTATAATTTTAAACCGATGCTATCAGCACCAAATTTTGTACCATGCTTTCTTTGAGCTGCTGAAACATGTCACCTCACCTTAAGAGGAGTCGTAGACTGCTGCATGGACGGCGTTTCAGCGTGTCATGCATATTCATTTTCACGCAAAACCGCTTAACTTATTCATATTACGTTTATTTATGAAAAGACCACACACCAGAAACTCTGTTTCTATGTTTTCAAAACTTCAGCACACTTGTCAGAAACACGATTTTCTGTCCTCTCAAAATGGCTAAAAATATGTTTTTTAAGAGGGCTGTTAACTCCGAAAGTATAACCTGAATTTGTACAGTGTAAAGCAAGAGGCATGTGAAGGTCTTTACTTCATATTATTCAAAAATAATATGTTGTGGTTACCGCTTAAAGTCCCATAGAAAAAAGATTACAAGGCAAACCTTGCATGCCAGTATGGCATGCTGCGAATAGAGGCGATATGCTTCACGTCAACCGTGGCTCTTATCGTTACACTCTTCCCAAGTGTCAAAGATGGAAATTTGACACCGGCGAAGACTCCTATTAAATGTTTGTAGTATTCTAGTCAGGCTTAGTACACTAGAGCAGTGTCCTATATACCGGTAGCATTAAGCTATACTGTGAAGAAAACTAAGGCTTATATACACCAACCGCACCTTTATAAATTTAGTTTCAACAAAAAAACACTATTGTACTAATAAAGTAACATAAAACAGAATCAACTTCCATACACAAAGAACATACAATACGGCACTGCTACTCCACTAGGTTTAGTTATGCTTATGATTTTAATCTAGGCATTAATAAGACAATGAATAAAAGGTTAGGATGTAGTCTGCCAAAATTCACAAAATTTACTAACTAGGACTAACCTTAAAAAATGGACACGTAAGTATAGGATGATTATTATATGCCTATTGCATGCTAGTGTAACTACACAACTGGCTTGTTGTAGTAAAATAAACAAAATAACATAAAAGTTAACAAAATTGCAGACTACTATGTTTATGAAGTAACAACAACTGTTTCTACGAACAATAGTCAGCAAAGTCTTATGTTTGGTTTATTTATCCATATCCGCGCACATTCAACCGTAACATATAAGTAATCTGCAATGTCATTGTTCAGAAAAGTGTGTACAAACCATGTTAAGTGTACATAACAAATGGCAAAATTTAATTCTCCATTTAATGTAGATACAGATGAACATAGTAGATTTCTCAACCAATAAGTTTTTTGAACCTTACTGCTCTGCAAAATTAATTAACTGCATCAACTCTTATAGCAGGTACCAATTTTTTGGCAACTAAAAGTATGTGACAAAGTCTCCATAAAACAAATGCGTAATTGTTTTAGCTTATAAATCCAGTTGGTATGCTTCCACGATGTACACCAAACCACCCAATCGAGCAAGTAAATTGAACCCTCAAGAGACACACACTCTCAAATTCTCACTCATTCTCTCAACCTCACTCTCCTCCCCCTCAATCAAACTCTTCACAACTCAATCTCTCCCCCCTCGCTCTCACACTCGCTCTCGCCCTCGCCCTCACCCTCGCCC
>PNEQ01043819.1:0-13619 GCA_003012365.1 Medauroidea extradentata
AAAGAACAACATGGCTATGATCACACTGCGATCCATCACACACTCGACTACACACAACTGCAGTTTCCGAACTATTTTTCAGCCGTCCGGGTGAAATCGGAGTAAAACCGGACAACTTACTTGACGCTTGCACCCGGACTGTTTGCTACCGGCCGGGTACCGGCCGGGTGATAACCGGAACGTGTAAAAGGGCCCTTAGCTGAGGGGACATTCTAGTGTGCAAAGTGCCCTTCCTGTGACATCGGCGTAAGAAAGACGGAAAGAGGAGCTGAAGAGTTTGCGCCCCCTACCCCTCTAAATCGTAACGGACTTTTTTTAAACATTAAGACGTTATTTATTATGTTAACAAAAATAAACAAGAAAATTGTTCACCGAAAGTAGGCATAATTATATTTTTAAAAATATTAAAATTATTCCCTCACATACAGTTTTTGTTTAGGTTCAAAAATACTTAAGTAGCACTATTTTGCGCCTAAAAATAAAAACCTACCCAGAAGAGTACAAGTTTTACGTATGCTTATTTGTAAAATAAATTTATTTCGGATTAGAAATTTAAAGTGTTATATTTTTTGTATTTATTCGTACATATTAACGGTTCTTGTAACCTAGCCTATAAGTAAAATACTATCTATGCAACACATTACTACAAGTTCTTACATTCATTAAGTTGATATCCACCTTTATAAAAAAAACTGTGTAGGTCTACATCCTTGTACTGAATTCAAACAGCGGTGTGTATGACGTCACTTTCTCGCGAACGTACTTTTCAAGAGCTCAAAGCCCCATAGGCTGCCAAATCGAACACTTACCAACTTAAATTTTTTGTTACGGTCACGGTCGTAGAAGAACAGGTCTGGACACTCGCCTGGAAACTTGACCCCCTTGTTGTTTGGCTGTAGTTCACCAAGTCACCGAGAATATTGTGTTTTATTGGCGCTGATGTTACGGCGGTCGAACTAAACTCCGCCCACTTCCTTTCCGCTAAGATAAATAGTTTATCAAAACGTATTTTTTATCAATTTATGAAATACTTTCTTTGCTCACAAATTTAAGAAAAGTCTCCAGCAACCTTTATTTACTTTATAAATTTAACAATGGAAAAAAGTGGACGGAGTTTGAATCCGACCGCCCGGAAAACAGCGCCAAAAAGTACGGCATTCTCGGTAACTTGACGAACTACAGCCAAACAACAAGGGGGTCAAGCAAAATACATTGTTAGATAGGCGAGTGTCCAGACCTGTTCTTCTACGACCGTGGTTACGGTATAAAATTTTATTTAGGTCTACACAATTGCAAACGGAAGAAAAAATATACTCCTCAAAACCGGAGAGAAACAAACCAAATACTAATTTTTTATGGCGTTTATCTTGTAAACAATAGAATGGAGCAGACTAACTTGAGAAACTCTAAAGATCAACAATGAATTTCACTGAGACTTTTACGTGTTAAAAAATTAAAATTTTATACAAAATCAAAGCTAAAATCACAAAATATTTAATATCACTCTACAAAAAAATTAATTTTTTAAAGCCAAGCTTAGGATTAAAAGCTGGCTACGTTTTATTGAATATAAAGCTCTCAATGTTAAAGTAGTCTCAAAATGTAATATTTCCAAATAAAAGTAGGTCGCACGTTACCCGTTTGCAAAAGAAGAAAAACCAGTTGACACTATCAACACGCGTTACTTTCCCATGTCCTGTATAATATAAGGTTCGACCAATTAATACTTCACAACATTTCAACGTTGTTTTTTCGTTGATAAATGCACTGTTTAAAGATTTAGTAATCATTACCCCACCTCCTAACCTTACGTTAGAAAGCTATTTGTATTTTGTACCATCTTCCTCCTACTTGTCAATATGTACAAAGCAACAGCGTTTTCTAGAACGTAACAAGGAATAGAAGCAAAACCTATTCCGCGACAGAGTCTGACCAATGTTCAACTTGCAACAATAAAAAATTGTTTTTACTTTCCTCATGCATTTGTGTAAAATCGTACACAAAAATATTGAAAGGCTAAAATGAATTGAGACTCACCTTTACGAAGTACAGGCAATGAAATGATCACGTGGACGTCGTACACCGGACCGCTGAAATAAGATAACCGTATATTTGAGACCGATCCACAATAATATTGTTTGACGGGCGAAGTCGTTCTAGGCGCCGGAAGCACAACAGTGAACTTACACCCGCGCGCAGTGCGAATGGATGCGAAAGTGGCCGCTGCCAGGGTCTTGGCTTATGAGGGGAAGCGAGACGTTTAAAAGGAGGGGAAAAGGCACCGAGGCGTCACGTGACGCGCCGGAGACGGGAGTGTGGCGTGATAGTTTCCGCCGCCGGCCGCCAGGGGCGCGCCATCAACACGTGTGTCGACGCGACTCGATCTCCGGCGTGGCGTTGGCGTGGCGTGGCGTGGTCAGTGTTCGTCCCAGACATGACTACGTGACGTGATGCACGAACCGAACGAGATGGTGCAATATAATTCCCTTGTGTCATGTACACAAACAGAGACGTGGAGTGATTAATTTTTCCCAGTGGGGGAGAGCACACAGTTAGAATAACTGGTGAGGCTTACCTAGATATTTGTTCTGGATGGAGGGGGGGGGGGGGAGGGGTACCATCTTGAGAATTTTTCTCAACATAATAAGGTGACACCAATCACACACGTCATATAGTCGGGGGGGGGAGACGGGTCTGAGGGCCCTCCTGTGCAAAATGATGCAATTTAAGCAGTTTTGCACCTATATTGTTAATATAACACTGCAATTTTTTTTATCTTCATGCAGTTTATATTCATTTTTTTACTCCTCCTACCCCTCTGGCTACGTTCCGTTTAGGCCTACTCCGTCATGAATTTCTTATTAAGAATAATTGTAGTGTTTATTATTAGACATACCGACCGAGAGAAGTGGCGCAAGTTACAACTTTTGACTGGCTCTCAGGAGGAACAGGGTTCGATTCCAGGCTCCGGCCATGCTGATCTCGGTTGTATAGGGAAACCCCGAGATCCCTCCAAGCGAAAGTTGGCATGGTTACTTTGTCGTAGAAGAACAGGTCTGGACACTCGCCCATCTACCAATGTATTTTGCTTGACCCCCTTGTTGTTTGGCTGTAGTTCGTTAAGTTACCGAGAATGCCGTACTTTTTGGCGCTGTTTTCCGGGCAGTCGGATTCAAACTCCGTCCACTTTTTTCCATTATTAAATTTATAAAGTAAATAAAGATTGCTGGAGCCTTTTCTTAAATTTGTGAGCGAAGAAAGTATTTCATAAATTGATAAAAAATACGTTTCGATAAGTTGTTTATCTTAGCGGAAAGGAAGTGGGCGGAGTTTAGTCCGACCGCCGTAACATCAGCGCCAATAAAACACAATATTCTCGGTAACTTGGTGAACTACCGCCAAACAACAAGGGGGTCAAATATCCAGGCGAGAGTCCAGACCTGTTCTTCTACGGCCGTGGCATAGGCAATAACCGATTTCCGTTTCAGTTTCTCTCCTTGTTTATAGCTGTGCGTCACTGTCTGATTATTTTGCTGTTTAAGAGACATTTAGCCCAATAAAAATAATACAATGAACATACCGCACGCGAAAATTTCGCAGTGATGAATCTAGTAATGGTTGGGTGAATTAGCCGGACGAGGGGGGGGGGGGTTCAGCCCATGACGCTGGGTTAGAAGGGGCGTGGGATTTGACGAATGTTTTCAGTAAGTCTCAAAGCTAATACAGGGCAAGAAACAAGGAGTTACAATAACTGATTAGCCTACTTTCCTCTAAGTAGGTGCAAATTAATCCTGAAAGTTAAAATCGTTTACGTACATCTAGGCATATTTAATCATATTATTAATTTAGACATGGTAAATGAAATTTAAAAATGTTAAATCGGAATACCAAGTAATAATATTTTTTTATAAAATTCAGTGTAAAAGTTTTTTGAGACTTCATTCTATCCTAAAGATAAATGAAAAATGTCCGCCGTATTCAAAATATGACTAAAGAATCAACGAAATATACAAAAGTCCAGTCAACTTAGTAGAATATGCGTGCCAATATTAATGAACTTCGGAAAAATATTTAGCAAATATGCCATAACATGCTAAAAATATAAAATGGCTGCAATTAAAAACATATGAACACATAATTAGTGAAATACACTAAAGTCAAGTCAGTATGCTAAGCGGTATATGCGTATGAAGTTTATTAAATTAAAAAAAAAAACCTGAGACATGTATAAGTTATTTAAATATAGAACAGTGACTGTCGTTTTAAATAGGAGTAGAGTCTATAAAGTGAACGAAAACCGCAATCAAAAGTCGAGTAAACTTACCAAGTTGTATATGTGTACCAAAATTATTAAAAATTAAAAAAAAAGCCCAAGTTTAAAAAAAAAATTGAACATAGGTTGAATGAAATACATAAAAGTCAAGTCAACTTACTAACTGGTATATGTATATCAAAATAATTGAACTTCAGCAAAGCATGTCCCCAAAGGTATCATATAATGCTAAAAATATGACATGGTATCCATTATGAAAATATGATCATACGATAAACGAAATACCCAGAAATCAAGTCAGATTTATACGCAGTATATATGTACCAAGCTTGATAAAATTCCGGAAAATCTTTGCTCATGTATGCCTTACTATGCCAAACATATAAACATGCAGCAATACACAAGACTCAAACAACATAAACTGTATTTCAGGTAATGACTTGTTAGTGGCTAATATATAAATTGTGTCGATGTGCACACAATCAATGTAATCAACATAAGTAGTGTTGCTCAGTAGGAATACTGTAATAACTAAATTTGAATTATTTACATTTTCCATTGATGTTGGTATAGTCTAAAATATGTTTTATGTCGACGTCATAACTGAACTATTCTTACTTATAATCACTCAAAAATCTATTACAAGAGAGCGCCAACATTCAGAAATTAATGAGAGTCAGTCTAGAATCTCTAGATCTACAATGTTCTTATTTATTTGTTTCTTTAGTAAATTTTGTGTTTGGAAATATTTTAATATCCCTAAACTTCGCTAAAGTGCAGAAATTTTGATACATTCGTTAAGAACTTTGTTTTACTTATTGCTTAGACCAAGTCGTCTTTGTCACTGATGCTTCATGCCAAGTCTATGCCAGGAAAAGTGGATATTTAATAACAGTAGAAATGACCAATAGTATTATGTATATATAAAAATCATATTTCCGTAAATTTTAACCCTCTTTACCTCGTGACTTTTCAGTCATTCTTCTAGTTATCCCAGTTTAACTTGCACTCCTAGTCACAGAAACGTCGAATTATTCATCCGAGAGCTCCTGCTGAATTTTGTCTGTGACAAGTAATGTAACTGAATCAGAATTCTGAAGCTTAATAAGATGAGCAAGTCTGTCCAACTGTCTCAGTTTGCCATGTTTATTATGCGAGATAAGTAAGGGATGCATGATTAAAAACCTTCAGAGAAAGAGCTCATTGCAATTAACTTCACTTAGCAGGGCCTACCAATGCTGTTGTTTTATAACTGTGTTATATGTGCCTTCCTATATATCACTCAGATTACATTTTTCCTTAACAGTTTTAAGCGAAATATTATTTTATTATATATTTTCACTTATGGTTAAGACAGCCATAGTTTTTGCGTTAACAAATTTCAAATATTGCCTCAACAGACCTATGTTTGCACAACATAGTAATTATACAACTACTAAAACCATGAAAATTCGTTACTAAAATAAAAATTTCCTTTTCTATTGTACTCAGAAAATTTCGTTTTTAACCTCAGACAAAAATGAGAGGTGTCATAAGTTTGACTACTAGTCCGGCTGTGTGTCTGTTTATTACGGCTTCATAGCTTCCAAACTCATTAACCGATTTCAATGCTTCACTTTGTAATTGAAAGCCAGTTTCATCGAGATTGTTCTTAGCTGCATTTGATGAAAATATATGCAGCTGTTCAAAAGTTATGAGCGCTTTTCCAAATTGGTGTGAGAATTCCATATTTACGTAATGAAATATGAATTTAATATCATTTTTATATTTTACCAACCGTGGTGTAGCTAAACGGGAAAAAAACATTAAAAATTTAGCAGGATTTTAGTACAAAAATGACCAATATGGTATACACGTTTACAAATCCGATGGTCCTGCAATAATAAAGTAACCTGGACCTGTTGCTGCACACGTTCGTATAGTGTCTATATTTCAGTAGTCGTTCCTTGGAATCGCGTGTTTAGTACTTGTTGTAATTATACAAAATATTTAACACATATAATCCACAAATAAAATAACAGGGTCATCGCTTGAGGTCCCGTTGAAAACACTTACTACGAAAACACTGCAGGCTAGTTTATTCCTCCGCGTCTAGAGGCGATGAGATGTTTGACGGACGTGTTAAGAGTAGAATTATCGCCTTCTACCTATAAAACACTTTTAAGTCCAAATAACTCTTAACAATCACAATAATTTGACTTTTTTCCGTGTTTCGTGATATGTTGTGTCATTTATTCGCTTCACTTTCAGGTATAGTAGGGTAGTAACATATTGATACGAAACCACCCAAGGTTTCTACCATGAACTTCGTTGCGTAGTTTACAGTAATGAAAGGCTCGCTGTGGAGCGGCTGGAGCACATCGTCCGATCCCCGGCAGCCGAAAATGGGTGATTTTGCGGTCCTATGTAGCCACGAAAATCTTGGCTCAGAATCTTTTAAAAGGACGTAGTCATGTACAATACACATTTCGCTATAAAGTAACGTCATAAAATGATAGGGTGACCGCTGAATGCCTCATCTCAGTTATCTGCGAGAAGACGCACACCAGTTCAGTGACTTGCACCTAGAGGCTAGGGTGAGGCTTAATGCACATACTGTCTCGTCCTTACTACTTCCGTACTTCCAGGCCTCGAGCACGCAAAACTCGTCCACCTAGGCCGGCACCTTAAGGCCCTGGGTCCCTATTTATGCTACTTTAGGAAGTTTAATTTTTAAAATTCTGAAAGGAAGCAGATACCGCAAAACAGTTACATAGATGTGTTAGAAATCGTATTTACAATGAAGCCTAAGATTTTTCTCAACATAAACTTATATAATTTTGGCTATTTATCAGTTTATTAATTTTTTTAAATCAAAAACTACCCGAAAGTTATAAAAAATTACGTTGTGCAAAATTTCGGCTACATAGTGCAAACAATTTACAACATTTTTATGTAACGGTTTTGCGATATCTTCTGCCTTTCAGAATAAAAAAAAAATAAAACTTAGGCTACATAAATATCATAAATTTATTACCCCGGCCTTAGTTGTTCGAGCAATCATTTTTCCTGATGACATATCACAGGGGCACAATCTCTGACGTTGAAATATCGTACACGTGATTGCGGTGTAAGAGATTACATGAATGAACCCGTCTCTCTGGTAAAACATTGGCTCATTATATTTGACAAGGACCGAGGAGCATACTTTCAAATACAGACATGACCACAAAAAAATCTGAATATGAAGTTTAACTTACAGAATTGTCTAAATTGTGATTTACAGACGATTGTGGGATGACATTTGATTACTCACTGGAGCAGCTACCAATGAACAAAGTAACTGAAGATAGAGTGTACACAAAACTGTGCGGTCCAGCCGGCTGGTCTTTGAATCCACGAAATTTCCTGGACTCTGCCAATCACGTCAAGCAGGGGCGTCGTAAACGGGGGGACGGAGGGGACACGTCCCCCCAAAAAAATTCCGTAGTTTTTAAGATTTTTTAAGATTAAGATTTCCTTCAGCTGTATATTAAATATTTTGATACAGAAACTCTTTAAATAGCAGTATTTTGCACCTTAAAATATAAAATTTCCCCGTGGAGGACTCCTACACACCCCTTTATTACGTAGGTTAATGTACACTTTCTCTACCAGTGACGTCCCCCCCCCCCACCCAAAAAAAAAAATCAAATGCTTACGACGCCGATGACGTAAAGGAGTATGTTCGAATGAACACAAGCCAGTGGATTATAAGTAACCTGTCACCAAACAAAACGCGAATTTGTAGATCTCTACCTATAACTATGTGATGCACAACCTTCTATTGTACAAACCTATAGTCTGTCTCTTAATGTTCCGTTCTTTGAGACATCACTTCTGAGAAGTGTGTCTGTACACAGGCTTGCGGAGACAGTGCCACAGAATATTTAGGAATACAGACGTGAAATAGCCGGTAGGAAGGAGAACTCAGTCAGACACGCCAGCAAAATGGCTTCCCTGGCCAGCAACATGGCGGAAACGCCTACCGCCAACCAGCGTGAGGCGGCTACCCTGCTAGCCGGCAGCCAGGCCAATAGGAAACCTGCAGTAACATGCAGGAGCCAAACACACACGGGGCTGATATCAACAACCTCGGGCAGCCAATAAGCGGCGGATTTCGCCCGTATCAAACGAGCCGCCACGTCATTTCACGTCTGTATTACTATATATTCTGTGACAGTGCTCTTCCAGGAAGCCATGTCAGACACATTTCTCAAAAGAGAAATGTCAAAATACGGACAAGTTACATGAGACAGATTGTACATTTAGCATACCAACAATTAACAACACCAACGGGCTGCGGTAGCGCAGTGGATAGGACACTCGCCTCCCACTTAGACTATCAAATTTTGTTTACCAACTGGGTCGGTCCCGAGATTTTCGCATGTAGGAATCGTGCTAACGCCGCTAGTCGGCGAGTTGTCCCGAGAATCTTCCGCTCCTTCATTCCGGCGCTGCTCCATACTCACATCATGTCACCTCCCACCAGCGCATATTACCTATATGTTAAGTGTTGGCCAAGATATCTTCACTTCACAATATCAGCAACAACCGACAGTTGCGCACGAGGTGTAACTGAATCTGCCAGATGGAACACAATCCACGCTCTTAAGCCCAGTACACACTCTCTACTCAATTCCTTACTTAATTCTCTTTATAAGCATCAATTGAGATTTTGTAACAGAATTCTATACCAAAATGTCTGTGTTATGTACACACTATCACTGTTTATTTATTTGTTTCGGTACATAAATGAGAAAAACACATTTGTGATGTTGGTTATGTATTCCGTAATATGTAACTGTAGATTTCCCGAAAACTACATCACGTACAAGGCAGGCGTGTAATTGCCAAATAGTAAATCTACCTTGTATTATTATTATTATTATTATTATTATTATTTGATAAATCTGACGGCCGAGTGTTCAGTAGGAAACAAGAATTTTATTTCTATTCAACTCATATTGGCAACCCTACTTGCGCATGCGCGGGGGCTGAAACTGTGCATTGCGTATTTTGCGTGAAAACACACTACGATGAAACCTAGGGCGGGCTCTATCTGCGAAATCAAGTACGGGATTCTGTCTTAGAGCCAGCGAGTGCTTCTTGAACTGAACTGAATCAAGAATTTGCGAAAGTGACCATGTCCAAGTAAGTAGATTGTTGGGAAACAACAGAAGACTTATCATTGTGGATCTGGGAATGAAACAGGTTATTATTAATGAATTACTGGAAATCATAGAGAGTGTTGAATAATATGAAACATAATTGACATAGATATGCTTTTGTCTTTTAATTTTTAGAAATTAATAAAATTGGTGGACTTAGTACCTTTTTAAAAAGAAGTAACGTTTTCTCTAACAATGACACATAAAACGTAATGCCTTGAGTATATATTTGTGTAATGTTGGTATATGCTACTGAAAAAGTAATAGCATGATAAATGAAAACATATTTTGCAAACACAACACCACTCGGTACCTTATACCCATAAAGCAATGTTATGTATTACACTATTAGAGAAAGCATAATGTCCGTTGTGCAGATTATGAGACCCTTAGTACGTGCTAGTGAAATAAACTACTACACCACATGGAAACAGATTCTTCAACAGCATTCCTGTAAGTCACGAACAAAATAATGCGCTGTTAGCACAATCATGAACTAATACGTTTAACGTTTTTTTTTTTTGTTTAGGACTTGGTTCGTTTTGTGGCTGACAGCCAAGAGATTGCTTAGGAGAGTTGGAATCTCGTATAACCCCGAATTTGCTATAAAAAATCCAGACTTGGTCCCTCTTGCAAATTTCCGATTCAATTAGGTAAGGAATTATATACTGAATTATGGATAGAGTGTACCAGACTTTAGGCGGACGTACTGTGCTGGCTGCAGTTTCGTCACCGGTAGAGAAGAGTATGTGACGTAAGAAAAAGTAAGAGAAGTGGGGGAATCGTAAGACGAGTCCGCGCCAGTCAACAGAGGACACGTCTTGTCCATAGGAATGCAAGGTCTCTTTGGTTTGTGGAGTGTTTCTTGTAGCGCCTCGACTTATCAGGATGTTTTCTGTAAAATAAGTGTTTGTGCATATACCCATATCCACTAATAATCGTTCTTGGAATAAAGTTTCTTTCCAGGTAAAAAAAAAAAAAAAACAATTGTCTGTAGCCGTTACTTTTTACGTTAGTCCTATAATATGCAATTAGAGAGAGAGAGAGAAGAAGAAGAAAGATAGTGAAAGTGGCTAAAAATAATGTCATTTTAAGTCTCTAGCTCTCAGCATCGTAAAGGCAAATAAAAATACAATCTGGCGTCTGCAGTTCACTCCTTTTTGTTTTTGACATATGCGATAATAACGTACTGATACAGGTCTAACTTGTGTTCTACTGGACTACAACGGCCGCGATAGACTGCGGGTTCTAAGTTCGAATCTTACTAGTTCAACACTTGCCTCGTAGCCTCTATGCGCAAGACTCTCAGCTTACGTCTTCTGCCCCTTGAGAACTTATCTTACTGTAATGTTTGTGCATGAGGAATTTTTCACTCTTGCACAGAGCAAAAGGCACGACCATGTCGGATGACTGCTAAGGTGATTCGGTAAAATCATCGTAACAAGTTAAACTTAAATTGAAAATTTAAAAATAACCTTCAATTAGCTGGTGAGGATTTGGGTATTCTGCAGATTCCAAATGATGCTGCAGCATCAAGTCAAGGTGACAACGTCATTCTAATATCACTGAAGTCACAGGATACTAAATTTCGAATCGATCAGACCAGTAGACGTTGCTCAAACTCCTTCAACAACTAGAAAAGAGATTATGATATTCAAACTGCTAAACAGATATTCTTACGCTGAAACCCAGCAAACATCCATGTTTCCCCGCGATAAGCTATCATATCTAACGATTGTTTATCGCGGAAAAACTTGACTGTTTGCTGGGTTTCGACCCACGTTCAGTTTACCAGTAGATTACTGGCTTTAGCTTGTACTTAGAGCTGCTACCCTATTTGACTGAGTCTCAATGAAGTCACCTTAAAAAAAAACATCAAAATAGGTTCATCTGTTTACGAACTACGATGCCACAAACAGTCACACAGATACACATATACGCACGTTAAACTTACAACACCCCTCTTTTTGTGACGGGGGTTGAAAAGTAATGGAATGGAACAGTATGGACCTACGCCAGAGTATACTATATCAACGCCAAAAATTTGTGAGGCGAAAACTGTCTTAGAAAACGAACCTATGAAAATTATAAGTGCACGGAGTGCCTCAAGAATACTCGTCGGCCAATGGAAACGTCCGTTACATTTCCCACATGCGAAAATCTGGAACTACCCCTCCGGGAATTGAACATGGATCCCAAAGAGGGGAGGCGATTGGTCTTACTCCCAGCAAAGATTACGATTTTTAAAATATTTCCTGTACAAGATGTTCTTAAAAACAGCAAAGGTTACGACTTCGAAAATATTTCCTGTACAAAATGACCTTAAATACTGCAAAGATTACAACTTAGTAAATATTTTCTGTACGACAAAGATTACGACTTCGTAAATATTTCCTGTACAAGTTGTTCTTCCACTAGTTTTGTCATCCCTATATATTTTTCGTCATCTTTTACGATGCCACTTTTAACAGTACAACGACGACACATAAAACATATAACAATATTCCCCAATTAATGATGAATGCTTTCAAAACAAATGGGAAGAACCAAAATTCTGTACGAAAAACCCTGCACAACCTCAAAGAAAAAAGGAAAACTCAGAACAGCTTCTCAAATACATTACCGCGATGAAAAGAAAATCTTCTGAGAATACTGACTGACACAATGATGAAGTCACAAACGCAATACTAGGACGGCACAATGATGACAACACAGAAAAACACGTTTCAAGAGCTCACATCTCCGTTCTTCAGAAAGACTAAATTCAAGATGGAAACTTGTATTTGAGACACAATGTTGTACGTCATGATTAGAGGTGATGGTTTATCGCGGAAAAACATGTGTGTTTGCTGGATTTCAACACACGTTCAGCTTACCAGAAGATTACTGGCTTTAGCTAGGGCTAGGAAACATTCGCGAGTTCAGTGACCTGCATACAATGTTCTATGCATACTCAAGTCCCGTCTATTCGTTCATTGTCTGCTGTCTGAATGAGTAGCAGGTAATGGACAAATGGTAGGGCTTCGGTATACACAGGATAATGGATTCTAGCATGTTGGTCGTTGAACTCGCGAAATATTCCTAGCCCTAG
Source organism: Medauroidea extradentata (assembly GCA_003012365.1). Lineage (NCBI taxonomy): Eukaryota > Metazoa > Arthropoda > Insecta > Phasmatodea > Phasmatidae > Medauroidea > Medauroidea extradentata. The sequence continues at coordinate 12,554 of PNEQ01043819.1, forward strand.
CTTCTCGGATATGGTTACCCTATTTGAATAGGCCAATAAGAATCCCGATATTGTAATATTCGATGCCTGTTATTGGTCTGCAGACAGCTACGCTGTGTCAGAAGTTACAAGAAAGTACGGTGTTGTCAAAGGCATGTTGGCACAAAACGTTTTTGCTATATACCATCATCTCTAGTCATGAGACGTAGATTCACGCAAAAATAAGAGTTAGATGGACATGCATATGGTTTTCTGCTGGGGATAAATACCCTCGACAAAATTGTAGTTTGGTTGTAAGGAAAAGAAAAATGTTCAATTCCCTAGCATACTAAACAGCTCGAGTGAATTATTTTTGTTTAAAGCGTTTAACGGATGTTGTAAAGCGGACGGACAGTAACTGTTTCTCTTTGAATAGTAGATTTAATTCACAATTCGAATATGAAATACTGAATCCTGCTGAGGGGCGAAGAAGATAGGTAAAAAGCGGTCTTGAAACTCCTGAAAATGAAAATTTACGCGGATGCACCGATTACCTCAATTTACAACTGCATGTACTTTATCTACATGGCTGCATGATGTACTGCTGAAGATCAGCAAAGTTAAGCGTACGGTACCGTGGTAAACGACCGGGTTGTAACCGAGACTGAAAACGCATAATTTTCCTAAACAGATTCCTTCGCTGTGTACATGATTATTAATTGGCGTTGTCAATTTGAATACAATGACGTGACGTACGTAGAAATTTCGTGTTACGCGAGCATTGTGCGTTAGAAAGCGATCTATATTGTTATCGTTGTTTTGTCCAATAGCAGCGGTGGTCATTATGTGCTAGTTTTCGAACCAGTACGGAGTGGGGTCAAGAATTGCCTCCAAAATTGGGGAAGAGGCACACTGAGAGAAAGAAATTGTTCACATAACAAAATATATTTGTTTGAGGAATATGTGTTTTACTGAAACATGCGATGTTTCACTTAAAAACGCCTTGTTTACAAAAAACATACAATTTTTTTTACTGTAACCAGGTAATATGGTTGAACATATTTGTTTCAGTTAAACAATATTTTGTTGGCATAACCAAGTCGCAGTT